>JAJOOO010025684.1:0-25255 GCA_029582685.1 Solanum piurae | reverse complement strand
TATATATATATATATATATATATATATATATATATAGAAGTATATATATCATAAACATTAAAATTAGAATTTACCAATAAATAAAATACCAAAAGTATTATAAACCTATTTATTTTTGGTCTTTAATTCTTAATATTATTATTATTACTATGTCATCAATTTCAAATTTAATTATTTGGTACTTGCTTGATTGTGACATTGATTCTATCATTCCATGTGTGCTTGACATAAGTATGAGGAGGACAATATATAAGATACGTTGAATATAAGTTTCTTTTTATTTTATTAAAAGTAATTTTTTTTAGTAAATATTTATTAAAAAAATAAAAATCATAAAAGATGATTACTACTACTATTGTGCACGATGGTATGAAATCTAAGACATGCAGACCAGCCTCTATTAAGAAATAATATATAAGGAAATTAGCTATAAAGTTAGTCAATATAAAATTTAAATAAAATATCAAAGTAATCTAATATTATATCAATAAAAAAGTTTAAAATATATATTGGTGGTACATGGCTAGATATATTTATAATGATGATTAATGATGGTAATTCTCAATAGTAATTTGTGTTATAATAATAATCGATGATGATGGTTGTAACTGATAATTAATAATAATGACGATTAATTGTGGTGATTTGCAGTATAGTTGTAAACTTATAACTGATGTAAGTCATGTATGGTAATAAACTAATAATTGACAATGGTCAATGGCTATATTAACGGTAGTCAATGAAAGTAGATAAATAGCCGTAAACTTGCATCTTTATAGAAAATATTAAATAAATATTTTAATGATAGTTAAATAATATTTAATTGTTGTGAGCAAAAAATGTCAAATCCTAAGCTAATAAAGAGAGAAATCTTTTAATGATGGAAATATATATTTTTGTAATTAATTATCATAAGTAATTTAATATATCAAAATATTTGATCTCTAAAATTATTTTTGAATCAGAGAGATTCTATTTCTAAGAAGATAGTTAATTATTACCATTATATTATCAATTTTTTTAAAAAATAAAAAAAATATTCTGGAAAGGTAATTTTTTTATAGAGAAAAAAACATGTTGTTATAAAAATAGTTATTGTTGTTATAGCTAAAAATTAATATAAAAAGGTTAAATATAATACAAGAAAATATTTGATTGTTAATTTGTTACAGTGAAATGATATTATATAAATAATTTTGTTACAAAAATTTTTGACTGTACAAATAAATGACTCAATCTAATATTTTAAAATTTAAATCAAGAATTAAGAAATCGACATTCATTTCATCACAACCTAAATTATTAGATTTGAAAATTCAAATAATAACAGATCCATTGACATAATAAACCATTATCAAATTAGTACCTTTTTTATTGTTTTTATTTTCTTGACGTGATGTGATCTTTATGTAGATTTTATTTGTCGTCAACATCCTTTTAGAAGATCTGTAAGTTTTGTTTCTTTTCGAAGGGATTTCTTTTGTTTTAAAATATTTGTCATAATTTTTTTTAGAGTTAAATAATATAAAAGTTTTAATTAATGTTTTAAAATATAAATATGTTATCATATTAATATGAGAAAATTTATAGTATTTTTTTATAATTTTTTAAATATGTAAACTTTAATTTTAAAATATCAAATTAACTAATTCAATTTAACTATGAAAATTAATCAAATTGATTCCCAAAAAATAATATACGACAACTATTTTGAAATAGAGAAAATACTTATTTTCATGTGAAGTTTTGATTTGAAACATATATTTTATATTTATTTATTGCATTGTACAAAAAGAGTACTTGTATGTTAAGTTTTTCGATAAAAATAAAAAAATTTATACTTAAGTTACGTTACTGAATTTTATCGAATTTATACGGTAATAATATCCCACCCCCACCTAAAATAGAAGAAAAAGACATCATATGATTCTTGAGAGGGGCAAAAAGGTTATTGGGACAACAATGGGAGAATTGTTTTCATCAATTAATAGGGAACTTTTTTTGTCATCGTTCAACAAACAATTCCCAACAAACAAAATTATTTTCCCAAAATATTTTTTAAAAAAAATAATAAAAATTTAAGGTGATTTTCAGGGGAAAAAAAATTCGAATCGCGTTGAAAATAATTGATAAATATGAAGCGCTAAAAATTACTCTCTGTGTTGAAACTAATTTATAGACAAATGTTTTTAATTAGATAAGACTACTAAAATATATATAAATCGTTGATATATTTGAAAAGAATATTAACTTATATTTTTCTGTACTTCAAATTAAAAAAAAAGAGTTGATTATAACAAAATTTCGATTCAAATTTCAATGCCATTAATTAAGTCTCAATTTATTTAAGTTATAAATTTATTAGCTAAATAATATTTAACAAATATAGAGTAACTTATGATAAACTAACATATACATCCTCTGTCTAATAATATTTGTCCATTATTGAGGAAAAAGTATACATGCGCCGCTCGATGATCGGATGTGCAATCTTCCAACTTCAAGGGCTTGATCAGGATTCGAGGATGCTCCTTGGCTCTTTTGTTTCTTTCGAAGATCATATCGAATCGCTCTCTCATACTCCTCATAGATCAACACTTCTTAAGAAACTATAAATAGAAGGATAATTTTACTATATTATCCTTTGAGTATAACAAATACGATGTCTTGAAATTAAAATGTAATAGGAAAATAACTATAATTAATGATAAGCATAAATTAGGAACTAAGTGTAAAATTAACAATTGATTTCATAAAGTGGACAAATATTGTTGAACATCCTAAAATAATATAGTAGACAACTATTGTTAGACAGAGGAAATATATACTAGTACTAGTAGTTAATAAACACATACTTGGAAAATGATGAACAACCCTAATGAAATGAACAGGGAGTAGAAGTTTTATTTTGAAAATATATATTTCAAGAATCATAAGGGTTGCTCCTCTCTTAATCAGAGGTCTCAAGTTCGAGCCCTGAATATGGACTAATCCTTCGCAGGGAGCGTATGTTGTTAGTGCACAACTTTATTACAATTTAGCCAAATATATCATAAGGTAAAAATTGTGAATGACACTCTCAAACCTCCTTAAGAAAATATAACAGTGAAAAAAAGTTAAATATGTTTTTGTTCTATTTAAAATTGCTCAATTTTATCGTCCATTATAATTTTGATCTAATCTTTTTTCCGCGGTTAGAAAAAGTTTCTTTTTGTCCATGACCTAAGTAAAGCTCCAATTTTAGAACAAGCTTAAATCATAGTCAGGATTTGAAAGGGTAAATTTTGATTGTGTTCTCGAAAAATTTGAATACATGAAGTTCCTTGAAAATCCTCTTTAAACAAAAACAAATATAAAAGAATATGCTAATAATTCAATGCACATGATCAAATTTGAATCTTTTCCATGTTACTATTTAGTACTAAACATACAAAAAAACATGAAGGTCTATGATTCTGCGAACGTTGATTCTATCCTCCTTAAATTCTTTTAGTGAAATTATATTGAATATATCAATATTGTTATTGCTTAATCAAAATTTAAAAAGATAAATTCTAATTTATTTATTTTTTTGAATAAATTAAGATATGTAAAGTTTAACTCATTTACGACGAAATATTTTTTTATAACAAAGACAAATATGAAAAGATATGCTAAAAATTCCATGTACATTAGCAAATTTAAATTTTTTCCGCGTAAGATTATACTGAATATGTTGATAATGAAATTTTGATTCTTTTTATCGAAGAATTTGAATACGTGAAGTCCAGATGTCCAGCTCATTTAAATACTGACGTTCCTTTTATAACAAAGACAAATACGAAAGGATATCCTAAAATTCCATGTACATTAGCAAATTTAAGTCTTTTTTCGCGTAAGATTACACTGAATATATTGATAATGTTATTGTTTAAACAATAATGAAAATTTGAGAGGATAAATTTTGATTTTTTTTCTCGAAGAATTTGAATACGTGAAGTCCAGATGTTCTAATCATTTAAAACAGAAGATCATTTTATAACAAAGACAATATGAAAGGATATCCTAAAAATTTCATGTAAATTAGCAAATTTAAATCTTTTTCGTGTAAGATTATATTGAATATGTTGATAATGTTATTGTGATGAAAATTTGAGAAGATAAATTTCAATTTTTTTTCTCGAAGAATTTGAAACGTTATAAGTATGATGTCCAACTCATTTAAAACCAAAGATCCCTTTATAACAAAGACAAATATGAAATGATATCCTAAAAATTCAATGTACACTAGCAAATTTGAATCTTTTTTAGTACTTTAAAAAACATCAAATAGAGTAAACTTTTTTCCAATTAAAATTGTCTAAATGGCTCCAAATCAAGATTTGAAGTAGAAGAATATAGGTAAATATGGGAAGTGATATGTGATGAGAATAGAAAAGAAATATTACAGATCCTCACTGTCATGTGTACTCACCAAAATTCTGAATCTTTCCAAAAGATAGTACTATCATATAATAATGAATTATGGCTATGGAAACAGATCAGCTAAGCACGTTCCTTGGTCACATCATCCCCTTTTGAACTGGTTTTAAGATCCCATCTCTTTTATCATATGGTGTCTTACTGAAAAGTCTGCCTTATTACTCAGTTTTAATAAAACCCCATTTACTTGCCCTTTCAAAAGAGCAATTGGGGTTTTCTTAAAGTTACTTTCTTTGAATGTTTCTATACTCATTGTCTCTATATAAAGTTTCAGTCTTTCATGTGGATTTTGCAAGATTAGCCAGTTCTGGTAGCCATTAACTGATTCTTGTTTTCTCTGTTTCTCTCAGGTATCTTGAATTCTGCTTGTGCCATTCTTGTCTTTTATGATTGCTACATTAATGTTTACTCACTTTTAACAAACCCCATTTACTTGCTCTTTGAAAAGAGCAATTGGGGTTTGCCATGTGGGGGTTTATATATAAAGTTTGAGTCTTTCATGTGGAATTTAGCAATATTTTTCTAGTTCTGGTAGTATTTTAACTGATTCTTTGTTTCTCTGTTTCTACCAGATATCTTGATTCTGCTTTTGCTATTCTTATCTTGAATTCTGCTTTTGCCATTCTTGCCTTTTGTGCTTGCTACATTTGTATTTGCTCAGTTTTAACAAACCCCATTTTCTTGTCCTTTGGGATTTGCAAATAGCAAATGGGGTTTTCTTAAAGTTTCTTTCTTTGAATGTTTCCATACCCCATTGTCTCTATATAAAGTTTCAGTCTTTGAAAGGCATACCTCTGTTTTATTTACCCAATTGGGGTTCCCTTAAAAGTTCTTTTCTTTGAATGTTCCAGACCAATTGCCTCTTTATAAAGTTTTTGTCTTTCATTACATTTTAAGCTAAAACATGTGGAATTTAGCAAGAATTTCCAGTTCCGATAGCCTTTAATTGTTTCTTTATTGAATTCTGCTTTTGCCATTCTTTTTTCGAAGTTTCCTAATCTATTCTTGAATTAGTTGTCTTTTGCTAATGTAAGAGAATCATATTGCAATGAGGCTGTGACATTTCCTTTCGTCCATATGCTGTTAGATCTGTTAATCTCTATTTGCAGATTCATGACTACGCACTCTATGTATGTTTTTAGGTTCTTTCTCGATTGAAGTATATCATTTTCTTGAATCTTTATGGAAGCGGGTTTCAAAAGTTTATCAGTTCGGTTTTATGGTTGCAAATGTAGCACAGGAAACTTACGGAAGTCTTAAGTTAGGATCTGTCTGTTTGTTCTAGTTCTGATTCAGGAACACGACCGTGTGTTTTGCATTGACTGGTTATATTAATCATGTTGATATTTTACAATTATGCATATTCTATACATAGGGCATAGCGGTGTTTCTCAAGATTCAGTCTAATCTACTATCATGTGCTGATTGCAGGTGCTCCAATTAGGAGAAGTTGGAAATTCATTTTTTTCTACATAAAATCAAGAATCTGATTTATTAAGGATGAGAGGAGCTGTGCTAATTGCACTTGCTGCTGCCATTGGCAACATGTTGCAAGGATGGGACAATGCGACGATAGCAGGTGTTACCTCAGTGCATTCTTGTTCTTTGATTTGCACATACAAACTTCAGCACTTTTGAAATGCTGGAAATATTAAAAAGCTTGTCATAGTTTTTACTCGCAAATCTTCAACTTGTTCTTTTCAAATGAATTCATGTTGAAGCACAACTTGAACAGTGATCTTATTGAAAGCAAATGTATCTCATATTTTTCAGGATCTGTTCTTTACATCAAGAAGGAATTTAATTTGCAAACACAGCCAACCATGGAAGGGCTAATTGTTGCAATGTCTCTAATTGGAGCAACAGTGATCACAACATTCTCGGGACCTGTATCGGACATGCTTGGGAGACGTCCAATGCTTATAATTTCATCAGTACTTTATTTCCTCAGTGGATTAGTGATGTTATGGGCTCCAAATGTTTATGTGTTGCTTTTAGCAAGACTCTTAGATGGATTTGGAATTGGTCTTGCGGTGACACTTGTTCCTGTCTATATATCCGAGACTGCCCCACCAGAAATAAGAGGGCAATTGAATACATTTCCACAGTTCACCGGTTCTCTCGGAATGTTTTTGTCATACTGCATGGTTTTTGGAATGTCACTGACACAAGCACCAAGTTGGAGGCTAATGCTTGGGGTTCTATCAGTTCCTTCTCTTGCTTACTTCTTTCTTACATTGTTTTACTTGCCTGAATCTCCAAGGTGGCTGGTCAGTAAAGGTCGAATGAAGGAGGCTAAACAAGTTTTACAGAGACTACGTGGCAGGGAAGATGTCTCAGGTTTGTCTCGTGGTTCCTTTCTTTGTGCACAATTAACTTATTTCTTTGTTGTATGAGAGAATATATTTGCTAATACTTTTAACAGCCAAATGAGCTAACTCTGTGATCCCCTCAGTTTTTACTGTAATCAACAATGTTTCTTTCAAATGGCTTGTTTCACTAGAACCAACTATGCATAAGGTACAAGTTTGTTTTGAAGCCTTACTTATCAGATTATATGTTGGTTGTGAAATCCTCTTTTGTTCATTATCATCTATTTGTTGACAAATATACAATATTTCCATCGCTCCCCGAGCTTTGGTCTAGTGGTAAGAGGCAAGTGTGAAGTAAGGGTTAAGTGCACGTCATGATTTCGAACTTCGTGGCAGACAAGAAACTGGTATTTTAAGTGGAGAAGGGTAGAGTGGCCGGTTCATTATTCATCTAGTTTCAGACACATACACCAACAGCACTCGGGGATTTCTCGGTTATAAAAAAATGTACATTATTTCCATTGAATTATTACAATATTTTTCTTTAAGGTTTTGTTCTTAAGTTCAGGTTACACTTTTTCATACTTGAAGTTAATTATCTATCCTCTAGTTTTAACACTCTAGACCAGGATTCTGATGTCTAATGGAATTTTCTCAATCTACAGGCGAAATGGCATTGTTGATGGAAGGTTTAGGTGTTGGAGGTGAAGTATCTATAGAAGAGTATATAATTGGTCCGGACAATGAACTTGTGGACAACCAGGATGAGAAAGATCAGATCAAGTTATATGGAGCCGAAGAGGGTCTTTCATGGATAGCAAAACCTGTCACTGGACAAAGTACTCTAGGCCTGGTTTCCCGTCACGGGAGTATGGCAAACCAAAGCATGCCTCTTATGGATCCGTTGGTTACTCTGTTTGGCAGTGTTCATGAGAAGATGCCGGAGATGGGAAGCATGCGAAGCATGCTCTTTTCTAATGTTGGCAGCATGTTCAATATCACAGAGAATCAAGGAAAAACTGATAATTGGGATGAAGAAAGCCAAAAGGATGAGGAAAATCATATGTCTGATGGTTCTGGGGCAGAATCTGATGATAATCTGAGAAGCCCGCTGCTCTCACGTCAAGGTACAAATGCAGAAGCAAATATGGGACCTCCAACATCATTAAGCATGAGGCAAGGCAGCAATTTCATGCAGGCAAATGGTGTCGGTGAGCAAGCCAGCATGGGTATTGGTGGTGGTTGGCAGCTAGCATACAGAAAAGATGAGAAAAAGGAAGGAGCACTCAAAAGGATCTATTTACATGAAGAAGGAGGCAGTGGATCACGACGGGGGTCCATTATTTCTCTTCCAGGAGATGCTCATGCAGATCAAGGTGAATTCATTCATGCTGCTGCTTTAGTGAGTCAGTCTGTTCTTCGTGCTGAGAGCATCTTGGGTCAACAGTCTATAGAAGAAGCAATCGAGACACAATCTGAAACTGTTACGAAGAAGTCAGTCTGGAAAGCACTTCTTGAGCCAGGAGTCAAGCATGCACTGATTGTTGGAGTTGGACTTCAAATACTTCAGCAGGTAAAGTTGTTCTATGAACTTGCTGTTTGCCTTGATAATTAAATGAGTTTCCGGCTTAGTGACATCTGTTAGATGGTGGTCTGCTTATATGGACTTGGGCAATCCTCCCCGATCCATTTCTTTACAACATCTAAATTGTCTTTCTTTTGAAGACTAGAAATCTTTGAAGTTAAAGCAATCCTACCTTACAAATCGGAAAAGCAACTTACTTACTTCCCATTTGGTTAGGATAAGTCATCAGGCAGTCGTAAGTACATAGGAAACTAAGATCATGAGCAGGTTCTCCTGCATGACTATGTCAAACAAAAAAGTTGTAGTTCATTAGTTGTTCTACTCGACAAAAAATCTTCATTAGTTTTCTTACCTTCATATGTTGTGTTTAATATTAACTCCCTTTTGTCACCTTACTTGCATATGAACTAAACCATTTACTTTCAATCCAGCTACTGATTTGCTTTGGTCCTTGTACAGTTTTCCGGAATCAACGGGGTTCTTTATTACACTCCTCAAATTCTTGAACAAGCAGGCGTAGGAGTTCTCCTATCGAATATGGGCATTGGTTCAGACTCTGCGTCTTTCCTCATAAGTGCTGTCACAACTTTGTTAATGCTTCCCACCATTGGTGTTGCAATGAGATTAATGGATTTGGCTGGCAGAAGGTATTCACGATTCTATTAATTGTATAGTTTATGAAACTATGAAAATGATAACATATCAAGCCTTGCTCGATCGTCTACTCATTGTACACCATAGTTACCTCCTGAGTAGATCAGTTTTTGTTACTAAATCAATCAGGAGGATCTAGCTTTTGGGGTTGAGTTAGGCCCAAGATTCGTTCTTTTCAACATCTAAAACGTCTTTTCTTTTGAAGACTAGAAATCTTTGAAGTTCAAACAATCCTACCCTTACAAATAGGGTTAAACAAATTACTTCCTATTTAGTTTAGATAAGTCATCAGGAGAGTAAGTTAGTTCACGAGATCAGGATTGTTCGAAACTTCATAATGATAATAATCAACAACCCATCCTCTCAACTATTAAGGGACTTTTCACGCTAAACTTATTGATCACGACTTTTGTTCAATTATTACTTGGACTTTGACCATGTTGAAGTTGAGTGAACTGCATATATGAAAGTATCTAATTCTTTTAGAAGCATGCATTTTTAACTCTTTCGACTTTCTGTCTAAGAGAAGTTTCTGTCTGTTTCTTCTCCAGGTGGCTTTTGCTGGCTACATTGCCCGTCTTGTTATCGTCACTTATTGTACTAGTCCTTGGCAATGTTATTAACATGGGTGAGGTCATGCACGCTGTGATCTCCACCGTTAGCGTTGTGGTATACTTCTGCACCTTCGTTATGGGCTTTGGTCCTATCCCAAATATCCTCTGCTCTGAGATATTTCCCACCAGCGTTCGTGGAATCTGCATTGCTATATGTGCTCTTACTTTTTGGATCGGAGACATCATTGTCACCTACTCGCTCCCCATTATGCTCAACTCCATTGGACTTGGAGGTGTCTTCGCCATCTATGCTGTTGTGTGTGCTGTGGCTTGGGTATTCGTCTTCTTGAAAGTTCCTGAAACAAAGGGCATGCCCCTTGAAGTCATTACAGAGTTCTTCGCCGTTGGAGCTAAGAAAGCTGCCACAGAATAAGTTACCTAAACTAGAGATTTGAAAAACTTACTGTTTTCTTTCCCTGAATATGAGGTCTGGTCAACTGTATTTTCGTGACTCGAGGCGATTCATACGAGACCTACAGAAATGTTTGTGATTTCCCAGAAAGAAGTGAAGTAATCAGTTAACAAGATTGTAGTTATGAATTCATCTCTTTCAGAGTTTCAAGATTTGGATGTCAGTTTGTCATTAGCACCATCTAATGTTAATGTTTGAACATTTTATTGATACACTTGCTTATTCCCCTTTCTTTATAATCTAAATAGGCGGTTTTCGCAATATTTGAAGTTCGAAGTTGAAAAGAGTATTCGGAACTTACTAGTATATTTCACCTAGACGCTTGAACTATGATATGTTCTAATTAAGTACATGAACATATTTTTAGCTCAAATTTTGGAAAAGTTTTTGTAGGTGTTCTCATTGTCCATTACTCTTTTTAATCACTTAAAATATGTTACCTTTTTTAATTATTCCCTCCGTCCCAAAGTCAAAAACTTGTGAAAAGTACTAAAAGTTACAATTTTGCACATATCAATATGGTGAAGAAAATAAATACATAAAGATGTAAAACCGCAGGTTTCATACTAAAAGGACAGCTCGAACTTGATGATACTAACTTTAGTGTTGCTCCAAAACACCCTTCTATTTTAATATAAAAGTAAATGATTTACTGAAATTATAATTTATATTTTAATTGATTATAATTAATACTTTGTTTGGATGGTTGTTACCCGTTGTGTTGTATTGTATTGTTAGTTTAAATACGATGTTTGTTTTGATTATTACTTAACTTCTAAATTCGTTGTTAAAAAGACTCATTTTATATAACGATCATTTGGTGTCTTACCTTTCTAGTAGATTTATCATTCTAATTATGAATGTTTGACATTATGTAACGATAAAAAATATATCCAAACATTATATTCATTAGAATAATATAGTATAATACAATACAATACATTATAAAACAATACATAACAACCCTCGAAACAAAGTGTAAGGGAAAGAAGTGTAAATATATAAATAGTGATTTGGTAAATAATTTGAGAGTCAAAACACTGCCATATTAAAAGCTCAACAAATTCCGCTCTTCTCCAAAGCATTGCATTGCATCTTTGTAGTGAAGGAAGGAAGGTAATGGATCATCAACAGGAGCAAGATCCTCCATCATTTAACTGTAAATCGCTTGAGAAGAAGCCAGGAGTTCTCATTATTGGATCTCCTAATGTCGGCAAACGTGCCCTTATCTCTCGTAAGTTCTCTATGCTCTCTTTATTTGGACAGATTAGACACATATGATGATTCATATACATCTCTTTTTCTCCGGGTGTATTTGTGTTTAATTGGGGTAATCCCAATTTGGGTCGAGTTCAACTTTGTTTAACAGTCTTAAGGATATGGAAATTGGGACAATTTTATATGAATCCTTTTGTATTTATGTTTAATTGGGGTAGTTCCAATTTGGGTCGAGTTCAGATTTGTTTAACAGTCTTAAGGAAATGGAAAGTGGGACAATTTTATATGAATCCTGTTGTATTTGTGTTTAATTGAGGTAGTTCCAATTTGGATCGAGTTTAACTTTCTTGTGTAACAGTCTAACGTAATGGAAATTCGGAATTGCGAATTGGGAGGAGAAAATAACAACCCCATGTTTCCTTTGCTGCTATTAGTTAGTTGTATAGAATGAAATGCGACTCAGTATAAGTGGGATGTATACTGATGATTAGTGTGGGTGATGTAGAGAATAACAGAAGAAAAGTATAATCGGAGAACCCTTCTGCTAGCCCAATATCGTTAACAAAGATCGAAAGATTCAACTAAAGAAGAGGAAGCTAAAAAGGAGAAGGAATATTTTGAATAAGAAAACTTTGATATAGAAGAAGACTATTTGATTTGGGTTGTTCTTGGTTGCTCTTGGGTTGCTTACAAATGTACAAGACCACCCATATTTATACTTGTTCATGGATGGTTCTAGAAATTCTTCTAGATACTTCTACAAAGAAAATTCTAGTGAAAACTTTATCTTCTAGATATCTAGATATTTTTTAAGATAATTATCCTAGATATTGTCCTACACTATTTTAGAAACATTACTAGAACAATCTATCATATTCCCAAAAAATCAACTTTAACTTTTTTCACACTCCCCCTTAAAGTGAATTTTTGAAAACTATCCCGCACTTGTCGCGGAAGAACTCAAACAAAGCTTTGAGCTACGTCTTGGTGAAAATCTCAATATTTTCTTCCGAAATCCTCTTGCTTCTTCAAATGATAAAGATTTCCAGTTATCGAATGGTCCATGTAAATTATCTCCTTGCTGAGTTTCTGAACTCCCCCTTTCTCTTAACTTCTCGGCATCACTTTCCTGTGAAGTGTCAACACCAACATAGGATCCACTGCCATATTCTCTTATCATCTCCTCAATAGATTTTTTGGCAGCTTCAAAACTTTCAAAAATCATATCGTTTGTCTCTGAGACTTCAATATCAGCTTCTTCCTCTATTTGATATTCATCATCTCCATTTGCTTTCAATATTCGCCTAAGCCAGTTACTGACCTCCATACGACAGATGATTGACTAGAGACTTCAACCTCCAATACATGTCCCTCAATGCTTTCTCTGTGAAGGTCACCATCGGCATACATACTTTTAAACACTGCATGTTCTAGAGTTACTTCTTTGATTTCTTCTATAGAAGCTACCATATCACCAGTATGAACATATTCAAGAGTTTCTTGCTTCATATCGATGACGTCAGTGTTTTTCTTCTCCACGTGGTCGACTGAATTATATTCTAAATCCTCGATCCAGTCTTTTTCAGCATTGATGGAAATCATGGCATCTATTGCTCGAGCCTCAGCCACTAAACATTGTCCCACTCTTCTTCTTCAGCAACTTTTTGAGCCATATTGCTCTCCTTGGCTCGGCAATATCTTTTTATATGTCCTACTTGACCACAATGATAACATCTGAGAGGCTTCTTACCATAATAGTTAGAAGGCTCTTCCTTCTCTCTAGGTGAGCGTGAACCACCTGAGGATCGAGAATGTGGCATATCTCTTGTTTTTCCTTTAAAGTTCCTTTTGTTGGCTACAAGAGCATTTTCTTCTCCTTTGACAAATACACTAGCCAACTGCTTGGCTAGTAGTTCCTGTGACGACAACAAATTTTCAAACTCCTTCAAGGATGGTTGTTGAGCCCATCCTTGAATCGACGTCACAAATGGAATATATTCAGGTTTCAAACCACGAATGACTATTCTTCTCATTCGTGCTTCAGAAATTGCCTCTTCCGGATTCAACAAAGATATCTCAGAACATAAGTTCTTAATCTTCAAAAAATACTCGGCGATAGAAAAGTTACCTTGAGTGGTGTTAGCCAATTCATTCTCCAATATCTGCAGCCGAGCTTCATTTTTCTTGTTGAACAAGCGATTGAGAGTCATCCATATTTCATGAGCTGATTTGCACCTCATTATATGATCGAATAAACCAGAGGATATTGTCCTCTTCAGCATGAACTCCACCTTCGCATTAATCTGCTTCCACTTCTTGTACGCATTGCTATTTTCTGGTCCGTCAGCAGGAGGACTTGTGTCATTTCCATTAACAACATCCCACAAATCCTGTCTCACAAGGTATGATTCCATACATGTCTTCCATACCTTGTAATTGGACTGATTCAACAACTCCATCCCCAGTCCATTAACATGACTGCTAAAATCCATCTACACAAACTAGTTGAATCTACCACCAACCCGATCTTGAAATAACACCCGCAAGCCAACCTACGACTATGGCTCTGATACCATGTAGAGAATAGCAGAAGAAAAGTATAATCGGAGAACCCTTCTGCTAGCCCAAGATCGTTAACAAAGATCGAAGGATTCAACTAAAGAAGAGGAAGCTAAAAAGGAGAAGGAATATTTCGAATAAGAAAACTTTGATATAGAAGAATTGATTTGGGTTGTTCTTGGTTGCTCTTGGGTTGCTTACAAATGTACAAGACCACCCATATTTATACTTGTTCATGGATGGTTCTAGAAATTCTTCTAGATACTTCTACAAAGAAAATTCTAGTGAAAACTTTATCTTCTAGATATCTAGATATTTTTTAAGATAATTTTCCTAGATATTATCCTACACTATTCTAGAAACATTACTAGAACAATCTATCATATTCCCAAAAAATCAACTTTAACTTTTTTCACAGGTGACCCAACTAATTTGGCATTGAGATGTCTATTGATGCATAAATTTGTAATCTTTTGTGTGAATTTGTGTTTAATTGGGGTAATCCAAATTTGGGTATAGTTCGACTTTGTTTAACAGTCTAAGGAAATGGAAATTGGGAATATTTTATGAGTCATGCTGTATTTGTGTTTAATTGGGGTAGTTTTGATTTGGGTAGGAGTTCAACTTTGTTGTAACAGTCCAAGGATATGGAAAATTGGGATAATTTTCTGGATTTTCTATTACTTTATTGAATCAAAATTAATATTGGAAGGAGAAAATGACAAACTAATTAACTAACTGCAGAATAGAAATCACCATTGTCGTTGACCTCTTAATCTGCAGAAATAGAAGAAAGAAGGATTGAGGATTGAGAGAATAGAAGAGAGGAGAAGAAGGAAGGAACATGTGAAGAAGGAAATTACCAATTTCATTAGTCTCTTCTTAGAATCCATTGGTTATGTATTAACCAGCTTTAGATCTTAGCCCTCCATCAGCTCTTAATCTGGATCATACACATTTCTGGAAATGTAGCTCTGGTATAATCAAAATCTTACCATGTAGCATCCTCCGGAGGCAAGTTAGACCATTGTACCACGATCTTAACAGCAGCAGCAGCATTGCACCTCTTAGCTAGCTGTTTCCTTAATATAGTTAGTGGCTTAACTAAGAACTGACATCTTCTCTAACTCAATTGACAACCTTCTTCGATAAGGTTACATGAAATGTTGGATGCGTCTTGGAATTAGCCAGTAGTTCCAGCTTGTAGGCCATCTTCCCTATTCTTTCCAACATCTTGTAGGGACCACAAAATTTGTTACTGAGAACGCCACTGACATCTGTTTGTATAGTTGTAGTTTGATGAAAACTAGGTCTCCAACTTGGAATTATCTCTAATTTGTTATTATTAGCATAGTATTTCATTCTCTCCCGAGCCTAAGTAGCTGTTGCATCTGTTGTCTTTTCATTTCCCAATCTTCAGCTGGTTGGACTGTGGAATTAAGATCAGGAATAATAGATAACTGAGGAGGGGGGTAACCAGACAGAGCTTCGAATGGAGTACTCTTGTCCTGAGGCTGCAAGGTAGTTAGTATTGTACCACCATTCGGCCTAACTGAGCTACTGTTTCCACTGAGTAGGCCTATTATAAGTCATGCACGTCATCAACTAAGTTTGAATGCATCTGTTGACCCTTTCTGTCTGTCCATAAGGTTGAGGGGGGTAGGAGGGTGCTAAATAGAAGCTGAGGGGACCCACCAATTTAAAGGTAACAGAGGGAAAATGTAAGGCGAATAGAATACTTCAAGTGAATCCTTGGTCTTTTCCTTTTTAATTTTAAAAGAAGCTACTAAACGAGTGCTAGTCAAACAGAAAATGAGATGATGAGCTGGCCCAAGTCGTGACAATTCATTGGTGGTGGGTGGTTACCGTGCTAGGTAGAGAATGTTTGGTTATGAATTGACTCATTGAGTATAACTCACTCCACACCCTTCTGTTGAATTATCTAGTTTGAATCTTATTTCTGATGTAATATGAAATTGTCTAAAGTTAGTGAAGTAAGTCACTTAAGATGGAGCTAATTCTCAATTCGTGTTCATAATGCCAACTAAAAGTTACCCTGAAAAGTCAAGAGGGCCAATTCGTAGAGCATCCAAGGGTATGTTCTAGTGGTCAATGAAGTAGGAGGAAAATATAAGGTCTCAAGTCTTAGTGCACAGAGTTACCGGTACTTGTGTTGGTGGGAGGTAACATGTACTTGGAATAGTCGTGTTCTGTGCTAGTTGACTCAGACACCACTGTCCATAAAAAAGAAAAGAGGGCCCATATTCATACTATTAAATTTTTCTTTGAGATTTTACGATAAATAAGATTCCCCTTTTGCCTTGATAGGACTCATGCCATATTTGCACTCCCAAAGATTGGATTTTGAATTTAAGCCCTTATTTTTGACCTGTTCATTTCCTCAGCATCCATGCCAAATGGGTGTATTTTGCTAACTTTTCTAGGAGATTCTTATTACAATGTAAGATTCCATATTTGCCCTCATAAGACTCATAATACATTTTGCCACACAAGTGAGTTTGTGAGCCCTTATGTTGTATGGGCCAAATACTAGAACAAGGATAATAATATCTCCCAACAGTTTGAACTGAAATATGGAAATGGAATTTGGGCCAAGTTCAACTTTGTTCGACAGTCTTAAGGAAATGGAAATGGAAATTGGAAATTGGAAATTTGGGTCGATTTTCACCGAAACATAGTAGTGTGCGTAGGTGTATTTTCTACTTCATTCAATAAATTACTTAGTTCAAAATGTGTTCACTAAGTAGTCAATGATTTAGAAAGTCTTCATTAGTTAATTGTTCAAGTCCAAAAGACTTTATTGATGCATGTTAGTAAATTAATGTCCGGAAATTTTCAAAATTTCTTGAAACAAATGGAGGATTGTTGGAGTAAGTGTTTCAATAAATTTGAAACAACGTATTTGATGAAAGACTCTTTGTTTTCTAAATTGAAAGAATTAGAAAAGATCTGTAAGTTTCATTACTAAATATGTTCTTGTTTTTTTGGCAAATACATCTTGATTTACTAAATTCATGAAGTTATTCATCACTGAGTACTATTTAATGGAAGTCTTTCAATGATTACTTATCTTATGTATAGTGCCTATATTTCTATGAGAATGCAAGCACTTCTACTACTTTTCCCTAGAGACATAAATCAAAAGGTGAAATCACTGATCCAAGAATAGAAGAGCAACATTCTTGAATGCTACGTGTTGTGTGAAATTGCTAAGGAAGATTTAATGCTTGTTTGGGTTAGCTGATGAGCATCAAGTGCTGAATTCTTTTTTATTGCTGAAACTGATTTTATAAATAATCAGCTATTGTTTTGGATAGAGGTGTTGAAGCTGATGATAAGTCGTTAGTGTGTTTAGTAAAAAAGTTGTTAATAAGCAGTTTTGTGTACTGAGATATCCTTAAAGCTATTTAAAAAAATAAAATCTAAAAGTATCTTTACATAACATGGATGAATGAAAGAAACAAAATAGAGAGATAGTTGTAAGTTATGTTTGAAAAGAGTATGTTGGAGATTGCAAAAAATATTAGGGATAAAGTCAAAAAAGATTTGGTCGAACCAAAAGTGCTTATAAGCTGGAAAACCATAGGTTAGGGTGTGACCAATTTATGGCTTTAGGCTTATAAGCACTTCTGATGTTTACCAAACACATGTAAGGTAAAAAGTGCGTATAAGCTACTTTGACCAACTTATAAGCTTTAACTAAACACCCTATTGGTATGATTCCTTAAAAATACCAAGTCCTGCCAATAATTTATAATTCTAGTGTCAGATGTGTACTATATATAAAATGCAAACTGGAGTCCATGTAATGTATATATATGTGAATTAAGAAGGTGAAATAAAACATTTTAAAGTTAGCAGCTGCAGTAGAACAGATCCTGTTTTACAAGAATATTTTTCGATATCTAGATAATAATTTCATTAGATGTCAGGATTTTTTCATTTTTTTTCCATTCTCAAAAAAAAATCTGACATCTAATGAAAAAATTATCACAATCAATTGCAAGTCTCCAACCACCTTGGCCTGGGTCAACCAACAGGAAGGAAAAAAGAAATGAAACATTTCCGACTTTGTAAGTTTTTATCATACAAGACATGTTTGATGTGCGTCCAAATTTGTTCCTTGTAGAAAGGTTCTTCCCAAGTTCCCATATAATTGATGCATATGTGGAACTTACCTTCAGATCTAGTAGTGTGCTTCTCTTTGATAAGTTATCCAAGTTTTACTTGAAATGTATTCGTGAGTTTGTAACAGATACCAGGCGCCTCTAACTTCATCAGAGAAACATTTTACATTTGTTTTTATAATTTGTCCTGTAAGTACAATATACTTTATCCAGTTTTTTTTGTCAAGTTCCTTTGGGTTTTCCTGGAATTATCTTCCTTTAGTTCTTTTGATTTATCTCAACACCAGGAGAATTAAAAAGGATCACGTGTAAATCCTAATTTAGTGTCTCATTCCTTTCTTGTTTGTGAGTCAAGAAGAATTTCAGCGTTCATTTTTTAATGTGTCAACAATGCTGTTATTTGGTTCGGGTACATTGACCAAGTCTGCTGTATCTGCGTCATATTTCGAATAAAATATATTGGGTTAATGACCTAATTTGTGGATGTGAATTTACTTTATTTTACATTGCCTGATAAACTTCAATTTTTTGGCGTGCAGGACTACTTTCAGTAGATTCTGAAGATGCCTTTGAATCATCTTCTAACATCCTATCCTATCCGTAAGTTGACAAAGTATATCCCCTCCCCTTTCATTAGTTATATTGTTGCAAAAAATTCTCTTGTATCTAGAACTTCCTTTCTATGTTATCATTATGCATCATTGCGTTGTTGACCAGGTGGACAATCAACACCAAGTATTATAATGCTGATGTTTCTGTTTGGATGGCCCATCTTCATGAGGACTTTTCCATTGGAGCTCTGCCAGCATATGATCAGCTTGATGCATTGGTGATGGTCTTTGACGTTACTGATGTAAGCCAGACCCTTTTCCCTATTTGTTTCATTTCCTACTTTACAAAAGCTTTTGTTATCTACGAGACTACAGACTCTATTTCAGAAATCTGATGACTTCTCTTCTGCTACCATCTGCAGCTCTCATCTTTTGTTGCGCTTAAAGATTTTGTCTCCCGCACTGACATCCTTAAGTTTGAGATTTTGTTATGCATTGGCAACAAAGTGGACCTTCTTCCTGGTCATTCTGCTCATGTTGAATACAGACGGCGCCTGTTGAAAAGTGCAGACTCCTCTGGTAGCCCTTATACAGAAATGGATTCTGGAATTTCTGAAACAGAAGGAAGCAGTCTACTAGGAGATGATGATGATTCATTTGATACTAAAAGGTCCTACTTGGAATGGTGCCTCGAACACGGCATAGAATATGTTGAAGCCTGTGCATCAAATGCTGAATTTGACAAATGTATGTCTTAGTTTTTGTTATGACATTTCTATCCTTCTTTGTCACAACTTTCCTTGTTCCCCGGTTTTTCAATCTCCTCTTTTTTTAATTAGAAGATAAAATCCTTTTACTGCATCACTTATATATACAGAAACAAAAGAGTGAAAGGAAGAGAATTGAGGTGGTTAAGGTTATCTGTTTCGCTTTTTGATTCATATAAGTCTAAGGGGAGTGTCTGAAGTTTCCCATTAAGAATTTTATTTATTTTAGTCCCAGTTATTTTACTGTGCCACCATTGATGAGATTTGTGGCAGCATTCATCATTGTCTATACATTGTAGGTTTTCGTAGTGTAGTCCCAAATGGAGTCTTTTGTCACTCCAAGGTTGTCGGTTAGTATTATCTGTATATAGAAAGATACTTACTCACATGTCCCTGGATATGCCTTTGTATTAATCTGTATATTGGCAATCTATGGTAATTGCAAATGGGAGTAAATCTGAAATGTAGCTGAATTATGCCCCAATAGTTCACTCACTGGCCCTAAAGGGTAGCGGCTGCGGGTTTCCCTTGTCATAAAAAAAAAAATTAAAAAAAAATAGTTCACTCACTGGCCCTAAATGCCGCATTAGTATGACTCATGATACAACACATGTTGTGATATTAATTGCTGCAGAGCTTTGGGACCTGATGCCCCATCGTGGCATGCCTGCTCCATTTTGCAGCCAATTATGGTTCATAACTTTTGTGTCTGCTTTTTATTGTATGCATGAGCTGGTTCTAGTTTGTCTTTCCAATGATGCTTAAGCCGAAATGGGAGAGTTTTTACCCCTTTTTTAACTTTTACCTTTTGGAATTCAGTAATAAAATTAAGAATCTTTTTATGGCAGGTCTTTCTGTGGATGGTGATTCTCAGGGCGCTGAACGGCTCTTTGGGGCACTTTCAGCTTATATGTGGCCTGGAATGATCTTGAAGTCTGGTGATAAGATTACTGAACCTTCATTACCTGAACACCAAGGTTTTACAATATGGTCAATGATGAAATATATCTTTTTCTTTTTTGAGGGTCTATTCAATTGACATAACATTTTTATTCCCACGTTTCAGAGTTGTCAGATGAAGAATCTGATTATGAACTTGAATATGAAATCTTATCTGCTGGCTCGGCTGATCCCTGGGATGACACAGATATAGGATGGGTATCTGCAGATGCTCCCGTTGCAACCACTGGAACCGAGGGATCAGTTCCCAATGGAAAGAGCGAAATCGGGTTAATTAGAGGAGAAATGCAACCCTCATCTTCTACATCTCTAATGGAAGGAGAAAGTGACAGAAAAGAACTGCCCAGAGCAGATGCAGCTGATGGTGATTCAGAGGATGATAAAGGAACAACATATGATTTTGAGAATTTGGAACAGTTAATGTCCGAGATTGGGAATGTCCGAGACAGCTTAAGGTTAATGCCAGACTTCCAAAGGAGGGAAATGGCTGCAAATTTGGCAATGAAAATGGCTGCCATGTTTGGTGATAGCAGTGGAGATGAAGGAGGATTGGAATGATAGGAGAAGCCCTTTAAAGTTCACTGATCACGAATGCCTCAGTTTCACTTCTTGTAGAGCTGTTCATAGACTAAAGGAATCTCATAAGCACATTGTGCATTCATGTCAAGTGATATCGACAAGATACTTTATCAAAGATATCTGCTATAAAATTTACGGATCTAATTATGTTTATGATGCAAACGCAGCAGTATTTACAAGTCCTAACAGGTGATTGGAGATGGTAGAAATGATTTTAGCTTGTTCAGGCTTCTACAGAAGTTCTTTAGATTTCCTTGCCAGAAGCGATTTTGTGTAATACTAGCAAGAGTAATATATTATGTTATGAGAATCAGTTATTGCTATATTTCTTGAACTTCTGGTTATGTTATGAGAATCAGGTGTCTTCTCTTGTTGACACACCCAAGAGCAAACACCGCGGTTCTGACTTCTGAGGCTGGTGGTACTTTCAAGTCCACTATTTCTTTCACATCATGTAGATGGCTTGGACATTTCAAGAATGGTCCTCGCAGAAAGTTTGGCATTGAGGGACACGATATTCTGATGCAAGAACAGGTACTATGCTGCTTCTTGTCTCAACTTAAGTTATCCATTATCAGACTAATCAGGTAAACTAGTGTAGTTTGTGTTCCCATGGTTTCTGGTGTCATGTAGAGGCAAAACAAAAACCAGGATTATGAATAGGATATGTGTCATTCATTTCTATCTTGCACGTTGCTATAAATACGTACTTTCTGCAACAGTTTTTTGGTTTGGAAGCTGTGAAACTGCCACTAGTGGATGGAAGTGATGAGGAAGCCATGAAAAGAAGCTTTAGTGCAGGTCTTATTCACCCAGATATAGGAGGTCATAGGGTGGAACTGATATATCTTCTTCACTTTTTCCATCTTATCTCCTAACCCTTTTTACACATGGAATGTCTTCTACTTGTTCTAGTGGTTACTTTGCAATATTAGGAGTGTCAAACTATCCGGTTGGGCTGAATTTGGGCGTGTCAAAATAGACCGAGTTAATGACCTACCCAAACGTCAGCTGAAATGAGCTAAATAATGGGGTATAGCTCAATGGTTCAACCCCATTTGGTTCATTGCTTTTTAGGAGAAATGGGATTGGACTCATAGACTCGATTGAATTTAGTAACTTTAGTTTAAATCTTATATCCGTTTTAAGAAATCTATTGACTATATATGTATTACTCTTACTTTTAGGGTCCAATAACCATTCCGAATTCATAATTTTAATTTCTGACTCTGCGTAAAAGCATCCTAAGCTTTGAGTGATCAACAACTCTTGGTTTAGTAATAACAACGCAACACATACAACATCATCCTCTAATAACTATTATTGAAGATTGCAGATATTTATCGAATATCAACAAGGCTTCTATTAAACACATTTGAAGAGAGACGAATAAATGCGCGCAACATTAGACTTAAAAATTATTTTTTTACTCTTTTTCATTGTACCAAAACAAAAAATAAATACGTAAAACAAAAATGAAAAATGAAAAAAAAAACTCAATATTCTTCGTCCCCTCCAACAGCCATAATTTCATTTTTGTCACTTTCTTACACTCCCATCATAATCACGAGGAAAGTATGCCCTTATCCCTCGACCTCATGCGGGGCCCGTTTCCATCACCGGAAAAAAACAACACCGTTACCAATTTACACTTATCACGATGCTCCGGCCGGCGACTTTTTCATATTAACTCCGTTTACTGTTTACCTACTGGAAGTTGTAGACTACTCCGGCGTTAAAATTTGACCTCCGTCGGAGGATTCGCCGGAAATTGCAGGAACTTCGCCGCACTTCCGGCACCGAGCACGAGCAACGACGAGAATCTGCCGGCAGGAAGGACACGACGAGTTCGTCAAAAGCCACGTGTCCACACACTGGAGGTGAAACCGGTGGCCACAATTCGGCAACACTCGAATTTCATCTCCCTCTACGTACTCCACCAGACAAATCGCGCACTCCGCCGCGAACGGCAGCTCACCGTTCGACGGATCATACTTAAATTTCGGTAAATACTTGAGAACTTTCTTCTTCAATCCTTTATTCTTCACCGGCGGTGGATTTTCCGGCGGGTCCCGCCGAAGCCAAGTACAACGAGCTACTACGATGAGTCCGGAGACACAGATTACTGCACAGAGTAGAGCAGCAAGTATAACGATGAAGTCGGACTCCGCTGCCGTGGCTGACGGTGGCTCCGCTTCTTCCGCCGCCGGCGAAGTGGAGGAGGAGTTAGAAGTTAGCAGAAATCTAAACCGGCGAGTCATAATTTAGAAAGAGATGTAATAATTGAGAGGTTAGGGTTTTCAATCTTAAAAAAAAGGTTGAAATGTCGTTATATATATGTGGAGTAGATGGACTGTTTGAAACTAAAAGTTAGTTTGATATCGTGGCGAAGTTATGAATTTTGTTAAGAGTATTTAAAACGTTAATATAAGTAGGATGTTCGAGTGACCATCCTGTAATTGTGTTACTGGAGTTATGCCACTAGTTGGATGTACGTATAGAGCTAGATATTTCTAAGTTGAAAACGATTTTTCTATCCTAAAAAGATAATGTTTCTTTTTGTCTATTTTTCTTTCTTCAAATTTTAATTGTGAGACAGTGTTGAGCATGTTATTGTTATGACTAATGTAAAATAAAAGCTAAGTTGGAAAGATACGGATGAGTTTGATTTTATTATCATGTAAAGAAAGTGAATATTGTGCTAACTTTAATGCTAAAAATTAGTTCATGAGTTAAGTATTGTGCAATGTAATGGTAGGAGGCAACACTTTCATTTCATGAATCAATATGAGATATTTAGGGTGATGATTATTTTTGTAATAAGGCGCTTAATTTTTTTTGAATTATATATATATATTTTGTTATTTAAAAGAGTGATTGGTTGAAGAAAAATGATCCGATATATCATATCCTGTATAATCCACTTGGCTCAAGTTAAGAGAGAAATATTTTAAAATATGAGACATTCTAACACTTCTAAGTTTTACTATAACATTTTGTTGTATACCAAAAGTTAATTTGGTAAAAACAAAATAATTTTGTGCCAACATTTACAATTTGAAACAATTTAAATTTGAAGTCTTTTTTTGTTTAAACATTCTGCATTTGAAAATACTAGTCTGATTAATTCATATAAATTATATTCGTCAATCAAGTTTGTTTAGTAATCGTAAACTTTTAGTTTGATTCAATTTTTTTATTTAAATACATATCAAAGTTTTATTTTACTGGATTGAAGAGCAATTAATCATTATCATCTTAGAAAAAAATGTAGATTCCTTTTTTATCCTCCTATATTTCCGTTGATCTATTTATGTTATAGAAAATCAATTCGAAAAGTTTACAGTCACTATTAATAATAATCTCATTTTCAAGACTTGAATTTGACATAATTAAGGACGAATGAGTTTTCGCTATTTCACACTACCTTTTGATAGTATAAAGTTGAATTTTTAAATAGAGATAAGTGTCAAAAACACACCTAAACTATTTCATTTTTTTGAGTTTCATACCTAAACTATTGAGAGTGTGAGTTTCATACCTAAACTATCACTTTTTAGTTTGAGAAACACACCTCAGTGGTGTGTGTAATACACTCTCTCTTTTATTTGAATTTTTTTTTACACATGACATTCAACATGGATAAAATATTCCACCTTGACAAAAATTAAATAATAAACTATTAATATAATTAAAGATTAAAGTATTACTATCCATAAAAAAATATTTTTTTTCAAACAATAAAATTTAAATTTTCTTACCCCACTCCACCTCCTCCTCCTCCACGTACCCCCTCGCCCCCCTCCCCAGTCCCCCATCCTTTTTTTAAAAAAAGTTCTTATATAAAATATTTTTAAAAAAAATCATACTTCACCCTCCCCCTTTCAAAAAAAAAAACCACCCACTTATCCCCCTCCCAAAAAAAAAAGAAATTAATATTATTTTATTTTCAAATAAAATAAAATTCTACCCCATCCTATTTAACCCTCCACTCCTAATTTTTTTTTTCTTTTACGTTTTTCTCATTTTGTGTTAGATATGTATGTACATATATTTTTAGAAAAAAAAATTCTACTAACGTACCAATATAACATAAATAAGTAAAAAATTTAAAAATGTCTTGCGGCGGCAAGTAAAAATATTTTTGATATGTATATATCTAAAAAAAAAAAACTGGAAAAAATGGCCGGGGTGGGGGTGGTGAGAGGAAGTAATGGAGTGGGGTATTTTACATTTTATTTTACAAAAGAAATATTATTTTTTTGGATAATAATTTTTAATTTTTAATTTTAGGGATAATGCATAAGTACCCCCCTAGACTATGACCGAAATCCCAGAGACACACCTAAACTTAACTAGGGTCCTATTACCCCCCTGAACTCATTTTTTTTGTATTTTTGTGCACCTTTTGTGCTGATGTGGCACGTTCAGCCAC
>JAJOOO010025683.1:0-41367 GCA_029582685.1 Solanum piurae | reverse complement strand
GACCGTGGTCTGATCTACGGACCGTGGGTCTGTCCGTGAGTCGGGACTTAGCTGATTTTTCTGAGCTGGTTTGCAGTGTCCATCTACGGACCACCAGCACGGACCGTAAGTCATCCCACGGTCCGTAGGTGGTGCCCGTAGCTTCTAATTTTCTGAATTTTTTTCTGGGTCTAATTTCTGAGGTGTTACACACATCCTCCCTGATTGTTTCAATCCATATAAAGATTTCTGAAGCTTTATTGAACAAGTTTCTCTTGAATCTTTGTATGCTTTAGGCACCTTGAATGCTTCGAGATTTTCATAAAAATGTCGTGGTCCAATGAGCCATATAGATAGGATGTGACAACGTCCATTAGGCGCATTTCAAGCTTTTCATGAATTGCCAGATTTATTAGATATTTGAAGGTGATTGCATCTACCATAGGAGAATATGTCTATTCTTGAGAAATGTCTTTCACCTCATGATCATTTATTCCTTTTCTCTTTCGAGGATTTTTATCATTGGAACCAAATGGTCTACCACGCTTCAAATGTGGTTTAGACTCATTTGCCTTAGCAATTTGTCCCGTAGGGACATCAACTCGAACTGGAGCATTGCAGCTGGAATATGCGATCTAGTAATTCTTGGAAGATTAGTAAAACATTTGGCAGTTGATTCGCAATATTCTGTAAATAAATTATATTTTGAACTTCTTGCTCACATTGATTTGTCCAAGAATCCAGATGAGATAGTGATGATAAATTCCAATATATCTTTTTTCCCAATTGCTTGTGTTCTCCCCCTAATGTTGGGTATACTGATTCATCAAAATGACAATCAACAAATCTTGCCTTAAATAAATATCCATCGTAGGCTCCAAATATTTTATGATTGAAGAATATTCATACCCAACATATATCCCCAACCTTCTTTTGGGCCCATCTTTGTGCGTTGTAGTGGAGCAATCGAAACATATACCGCACATCCCAAAATTCTAAGAAGGGAAATATTTGGCTCTTGACCAAAACCCAATTGTAATGAGGGAGAATTCATGATAATTGGTCGGCCTTATGCGGACAAGTGCTGCTCCATGCAAAATAGCATGCCCCCACATAGACACAAACAACTTTGTTCTCATTAGCAATGGTCTAGCTATCAATTGCAGATGTTTAAGCAATGATTCTGCTAGACCGTTCTGAGTATGAACATGAGCAACCGAATGTTGAACTGTTATTCCAGTAGACATACAATAATCATTAAATGCCTAAGATGCAAACTCTCCAGCATTATCTAGACGGATTGTCTTTATTGCATAGTCTAGAAATTGTGCTTTTAATCTTATTATTTGAGCCAACAATCGCGCAAATACCATGTTACCAGTTGATAATAAGCACACATGTGACCATCTTGTAGAAGTATATATCAAGACCATATAATATTTAAAAGGTCCACATGGTCCACATATATTACCCTATATACGTTCTAGAAACGCAGGAAATTCAATTCCAACCTAGATTGTTGATGGTTTAATGATCAACTTTTCTTGAAAACAAGCAACACAAGAGAATTCCTTTGACTGAAGGATATTTGGGCCTTTTAAGGTGTGCCCATGTGAATTCTCAATTATTTTGCGCATCATATTAAAATCGGGATGGCCCAACCGATCATACCAAATGATAAAATCATTAAAATTAGCAAACATCTTGTTTGATACGGCATGTGATTCAACTGTACTTATACTTGTATAGTACAACTTAGAAGAAAATGCAGGTAATTTTCATGCACAATTTTCTTTCCAGTATTAATTGTAGTAATGTAAAGGTACTCAACCTTTCCTTCATTAGCAGTCTCAACATGATAGTCATTTTGACAAATAACTTTGAAACTTAATAAGTTTCTTTGAGACTTACTACAATATAATGCATTATAAATGGTCAATATTGTCCCTCCAGGTAGTTAAGGTCGCTCTTCCAGATCCCTCAATCAATTTTGTACTACCTAATATTGTGTTAACATATGCCATTTTCATAACCAAATTAGAAAAATATTTATTTTCTCTTAATATAGTATGTGTTGTAGCACTATTAAGAAGGCACACATCTCCATTACACATCTTGGATCCAATTGACAACTGGGGATTTCTGTTAATTTTTATTAAAATAAAAATACATCAAAAGAAGTATGAAAAAAACTAATAACGAAAATTTAAATACTTCAACATAAAGAAGAACATGATAATTAAAAAAAACACATAAGTAAAATAGCAACAAACTGCATTCCCCAGCTAAATGATCAAACTTTAGTTTCGATCTCCAAAGAAGTCATCAACTTCCATATGAGTAATATCACCAAGGTCATCAAAAATATCATCTTTTAAAGATAAATTTCTTCAACATCCTTATCATATTTCTGAGACGTTCTCGGCTTATCATCATCTTTAAGAGTCAAATGTGACTCAGCTCGAGCATTGGAAGAGGAGGCACCACCTTTATTTCCTTTTTCTTTTAAAAGAATTTTGGTAGAGCCTGACAAAATGCTCAGGTGTGCGACATTCACTCTTCCGATGACCTTTCATGCCTCAACGATGACAATTACTTTTTGAGGGGTTATTTTGAGAACTCGTGTTGTTCTCCCTTTTATTATGACCACCACCTCGACGATTGTTGTATCGTCTCTTATATTTGCCACGTCCCCACGCATTATTATAGCCCCGATGATCATCTCTTTTTACTTCAGATTGATCATGTGTTTCTACCACATTAAAAGGGCACTATGTTGCTCAGCCACCAGAAGGCATAAGATCAGTTAAGAGTATTTCTGAAAATCCTTTTCACGATATTGTTGTTGCAATATCACATTTAAGGCATGAAAAGTAGTAAGTGTCTTTTCCAACATGTCCTTATATTTTATAATCTCCCCACATAATTTCAATTGGGAGAGGTTATCCTGAATACAACATAATTGTATTCAATTAGGGTCATAAAATCTTGAAACCGTAAGTGCATCCACTCATAACGAGCTCTTGGCAATATTGTAGCCTTTAGGTGGTCATACATCTCCTTCAAATCAGTCCACAATTCAAGTGGATCTTTTACTGTCAGATATTCAATCTTCAGGCTCTCATCAAGATGACGACGAAGGAAAATCATAGCCTTTGCCTTATTTTGGCTCGATGCTTCATATCCCTGAGTAATGGTGGCATCAAGACCTTTAGCAGCTAAGTGAATCTCAACATCGAGTACCCATGAAAGGTAATTTTTTCCAGAAATATCTAGTGCCACAATCTCAAGTTTGGATAAATTCGACATGATGAGATTATGAGAAAAAATTCGTGTCGATAACGTCTTATAAAAGAAAGCTCAAAATAATATAATAAAGAGAAGAAAGGAAATGAAGATGAAGAAGAGAATTCTTATTCCAGAATGTCTTCCAAATGGTGAGTGATATCTCTATTTTTAGTGTTGAGATATTACTCCGAAAAGTCATCTAACTAGTAGATACATAGTTATCCTAAATGTTCTTGTCACCTTGAAAGCACCTATACATAAATCCAATTAATTATTGAATAATCCACACAATACAATGAATTTATAACAATATGCTTATTTATGGAGTAGTATTTTGATTTATTTGTTACAACGCAGAAAACTCACTAGTTAAGTGTATAAGCCAAACCAATGACCAATCGCACCGTGCGACTCCTATACAAAACTTTGAGTAAAAACAGAAAACACGTTTACCGGATATATTTTCGGTTATTAGTTCAGCTCCCATCCAACGGTCTTTATCATTTACAGAAACCGAAGATGATAAGATGTACTTTTTATAAAATAAAAAGGCAAGACAAGTGACGCAGGCCATTTTCGATTAGCAAGCGGAACTGGTCAACGATTACTTCCACTGAAATATCTCTCTTCTTCATGGAACCCTAATTGACAATCGAATCCCCATTTTTTCCCCATAATGTCAGCTATACCATTCATTTCTCACTGATTATTGTTCTTGTTCAATTTTTAAGTTGAAGAGTGAGTGATTATTGATGGAGGGAAATTCAAGCGGTGGCGGTGGTGGTGGAAACGACGTAGAGTTGCTGTGCAAGACGTTACAGGTAGAACACAAGCTTTTCTATTTCGACCTGAAGGAGAATCCACGCGGACGATACCTAAAAATCTCGGAGAAAACGTCGGCAACAAGGTCTACTATAATAGTACCATTCAACGGCATCTCATGGTTCCTCGATCTCTTCAATTACTATGTCAATTCAGATGACCAGGACGTCTTTAGCAAAGAACTCCAACTTGATACCAAGGCAGATTATTACATACATATGTCGCTTCAGCTCCTTTTTATCTTCTCAACTGTGTTTTTTTTTTTACTTTTTATCATTAACTTCCGCTTAATGTTGTTTTCTGGTTTTTTTCACTCTACAGGTGTTTTACTTTGATGTAGGGGAAAATAGGCGAGGGCGCTTTCTTAAGGTTAATTTACTTTCCTGTCCTTGACGCTTTGCTTTTGCTCTGTTTTGATGCTAATCAAAAGTATATTTGCACCCTTAGTTTCCTCACGCATTTCCATTGATATGGCTGTTTAGTCTAGTCTTGATTCGTGATCATTATTGACAATTACGATTATTGGTACACATGTTAAATGGGGTAGCTTGCATATGAGAGTGTGTGATGTGGAAAAAAGCCCATTAGAACATGGAACTTTGTGTATTTGTTTTATGGGTGATCAATATACTAATTTGAGTTCATCCATAGATTTCTGTGTAAAGATATCCAAAGGTCCTATCAAGTATCAAATAAACATGGCTTGGGCTTGGTAACTCTGATGATTTGTTTCCGTGTAAGCTGTCTGGATTGCAACTGTCGTATTCTGCATTTGTTACTCTATTCCTTTTACACCAATCTTGACGGAGTCTCTATTATTTGTATTTCCTTTACACCAACCTTGAAGGAAATTGCTATTATTTGGATTCCAGTTAATCTTTTGTACAATATGCCCATGATTTAATATGAAGAAGTCTATGCCTTTCTCGGGGTTGGGTAATAAATTGAATTGTTGTTCATGTTCCATGACCAGAATGATCAGTGTATTAGGTAGTATGGACTTCTCTCTTTCTCTCTCTACCTGCATATGAGTGAAACATAGTTTTTTATGCAATTCAACTAACATACATAGTGGACAAACTGGCTAACATAGAAATAAGATTGAAGCTCTTTTACCATGCTTATATCTCTTTTTGATTATTAAAGGGCCACATATAATAATAGAGTAACACTAAGAGAAGGTTCTATAATTGTAAAGAAAACTTTAAAAACTGTAAGATGTTGAAGGAATCTTAAAATTTGTAGTTCTTCATATCAACAGAACTCTTGTCAATTTCCGTAATGAATTGATTTTTTGAAACAATATAGTTATAGTTGACTCCTATATGTCCTTGTTGTTGTGTGTGCGACATTGTTTTGGAAAATTATTGTCATGTTCTTGTGTCCATGTGTGTCGCACCTCTGCACCTATACAAGTGGAGTATGGGGGAGATGAGAAACCAAGTCAAAGAGTTTAGGAAACCTTTTTCTGGTTGCCAGGAAAGTAATCACAATTATTGTCCAGAGAAGTACTTTTCCTTTGCCTAGTTCCATCTTCTTGTTTATGAATTGCTCTTCTACTTCGCCAACTAAATTTCATTAAACCCCCAGTCTCTAAAATTAAGAAAGGAATTTAGCTGCTATCCGTTCATCCAAACCTGAATAATGTAACTTTTTGCTGAAGATCCATTTTTCCGTTATACATTACCTTTGATCAGGATACTCCTCTTGTGATGGATGTTATTTATCTTTTACTCTTTCTCAACTACTAGCACTCTTATCTGCTGGGAGAACATTTAAAACAAGGTTACACTTTCTGTACAGTTGGGAAGCTTTGAGTACTTTGTTATTCTGAGAAGTAAAAGAAACGGGAAAAGTGTATTTGAGATTCATATCTACATTATTACTCTGGGCCCTATTATAGTTATATTTTGCACAGTACCATATCATTCTTTTCCATGTGAAACACTATTCATTAATATTTTCTTTTTCGAGTAAAGGTAACTTTGTATTCACGAAAACCTCATCAACAAAGGATGATGAGGATCATTTTACAACCCACACACAGTGTGCGCACTATCCTCAGTGAGACTTACCTATGAAGTCAACTATGTCTATTGTATCCCTACCATATCATGTTTACACAGTATTGTGAAAAGCGACAAAAAGCTTGCTTAAAGCACAAAACGGAGCGAGGCGCAAGCACTGCACTTTTATGCTCTGAAGCGAGGTGCTGCTAAAAGAGCGAGCGCTTCAGTAGGCGAAGCGTGAAGTGTGCTTAAAGCAAAGGTGACAAAAAAGAGCGCTTAAGCACTGTTAGGTTTTTTTTTTAACTTCTGTATAATAAAACTTGTCTGCTGCGACTCAAACATTTCCCTCTTCTTCTTTTGTCACTCAAACATCTCAACATATGTTGCTATGACTCAAACGATAAGTTCTTCCTCTCTTTTCTTCTTCTTCTCTAGACTCTCTTTCAGTCTTTTAAAGATTACTTCTAGGGTTTTCTTTCCCCTGTTATGCTCTCTTTTTTTTTTTACTTATTTGGTTTTGCTGTTTGCATTTGCTTAATATGTTATGATTATGAGGATTATTGACTATCTTTTACTTACTTAATTTAAGAATTGAAAGATTTGCTTAATATGTTATTTCTATTGAGTTCTTGGTTATTATATATGCATATTGAATATTTTTTATTTTTGTACCAAGTAACGTTTTAGTAGAAAAAAGTGTGCGCTTTGCTTCACGCTTCGGTGAAGCAAGCTCTCGTTGCTTTTCTCCGCTTCTCGCTCTCTAAAACATTGTGTTTACACCAAAAATAAAGTAAACTAAGGCATTGATTCCTAAGCTTCTGGTTGTTGGTCCCTTTGGCATTATAACATCTTGAATTTCTCTCCTTCCACAATGTCCACCAGACACAAGCTTGGATGGATCTCCAGTAATCTTCACTGGCTCCTCTTCTGCCAATACCTTTCCACCTGTTGAGTAATTCCATAGTAGACTTAGGCATTACCCAACTGTTTCCTAGGATACAAAGGAACATGTTCCACAGATTTGTAGTTGATTTGCAATGAAGAAAGAGACTGATATTTACCTTTGCTTCTTGGTTGCACATATAACACCTTGAGCAAATCTGGAAACCTCTTACTTGTAACACTTCATATGTTAAGCATGCTTTTCTTACCACCAACCAAGTAAAATATGATACTTTTAATGGGCTTTTTTAACCTTCCAAATTAGCTTTCAGGGATATACTTCTGTGTTGACTTGACTACTGTTCCTCCACTAATAGCATGACTTACTTCTGTGTTGACTTGACTAAAAGGCCCCTTTGTTGTGTAGTGACCATATAGGGTTGTCTGCATTGGTAGCAATACCTGAGAAACTATTCAATACCTGGAGAAGCCTGGCGGTTCCTGTCACTTCCCAATCATTCAGTGCTCTTCTAAAGATCAAATTCCAATCCTGGGGACTCCACACCTGTGAGACTGAGGTATTCCTTTGAGAGCCCAGAATGTGAAGTTGGGAAAAAAGACTTCTCAAGTTATTTTCCCCAACCCAACTTTCACTCCATTACGCTTGGAAGGTAATGTTGTTGTAAAACTGATACCACAACCTCATGTTGGTCTTCCAGACACTGCATCCGAAGGTGCCCATGACCTCAGTGACCCACTGACTTTGCAAACCATATTTATCTTCAATAAATCTTCTTCACAAAGCCATATTATTTGTGCAAAACCTCCATGCCCTTTTTATTTATTAGTGTCAGTGAATCCCACTTGACCAGATTATAACCGCTTTTCTCCTTATTTCCTTGCCATAAAAAGGACCTCCTTAATCTGTTAATCTTCTTGTCAATGCTAACACTCCCATCAAGTTGTTGCATGTAAGTTAAATATACGGAGCTTGTTGCAGAGTAACTAAGACGTATTTACAAAGCTTGTTACTGATGTAACTAATTTGAGGACGAGCAAGGAACTTTTTGAAAATATTTGCAAGCTGATCTTTGGCTCCACAAATTTCGTAACAATCTCTCTAGCGAGTATTTTTTTCTATGTTAAAATAATAGTCAATCTAAATGTGCTAAGTCCTCTCATAATACTAGATTTGACTCAATACAAAGGATTGCTTGATCATCACACACACACAAGTTTCATCTCATTGATTTCTCCATATTTTAATTTTGTGAGTGACTATTTGATCCAAACAAGCTCGCAAGTTGCTACAGCCATTGCTCAATATTCTTCTTCTATGTTAAATTGATAAATACTTTCTATTTCATAATCTTCCACTGTATCAAATTACCTCCTACTAAAAGACAATATTCAAACGTCGAGCGTTTATCAGAAGGTGATCTTCCCCATTCAATGTCTCTATATCCAATGATATGGAGTAGTGGCTTGTTGGGGTTTGGTTGGTGAAGGGAGGGGTACCTTGTGGTGGTGTTGGTTTCCGCCCAACACTAATGGAAAGTGGAACACAAATCATATCTGTGGAGTCACCGGAAAGACATGCCGACCTCCTTTTCTGTCCCGAATGTTTCTCACTATGGTTTTGGTAGCATGTTAGAAGTGAAGACATGGGAAGATGTATTATTGAGAATTTAGTGTTATCAAAAGCAAAATACGCAAAAAATCTCTAAACTCCGTTGGGGCTTTAAGCGCAGAGCACAAATAAGACGTGGGCTTTAATGAAAAAAGGCGCAGGAGAGAAAAAATAGAATATATATGTTTAGTTCAAGATTAATAATTTAAAAGCCTGAATGACAATTATATGAACAAAGAAATTGAAAAATAATTACGATAAAGTGAAAAATCAATTGTTTAGTGTCATCTCTTTAGAAGAGGTTCATTGGGAAGGAAAAGTATGCCTTAGAACCTTGACGACGACACTAAAGCACACAATAAGCGACGTGAAGCGCTCAACACGTTTTGAGCCTCGCTTCGGGGCTTAAGCACTCCTTTGATAACACTATTTGAGATTTGTATCTACATTATTACACTTAGCCCTAATCATAATTATATTTGACACAGTATGCAATCCTTTTCCATGTGGGACACTATATACGTTTTTATTTTAACAATTATGACATGAGCTTTGTCTTGATCTAAATGTGAAATTCCATTGGGTGGGTGATCTGTATAGTGGAGCTCATTTCTGGCATAACTATACAGGGTACGAGGGGAAAGCCTCTTGAGAATCATTTATTGGTTTTAATGCCAGGGTTGAGGAACTTGTGAAACTGGTTGTTCGTATCTATAAATTGTGTCTTTGGTCTCTGTGACTTTGTCAAGGTAGTACAATTGAGGCATAAAGCCTCTTGTGTGCACTTAATGTAATTAATATAGAGCCTATAATATTCCCTGCAAAATGCAAACAAGCTGGCTAGATTCCTTGAAGTTGGTTACATCCTTAGTTGAGTGGTGTTTTATTGTGTTATCTGCTTGCTAAGATTGTTGATGGTAATATTATGCCCTGGCGTCTACAATCTCTGAATTTATTATGATAATCACTAGTCAAAGATTTTTCTAAAACCATCATCTTGACCTGAACGTTTGTATTCTCCCCTAACTCATCTAAAGCTGAATGGGGAACCCTGCCCCATGCCCTTTTCTGCCACTTTCCTTCTATGTTCATTTAATCACACAAAAATCTTGTAATCCTTCTCTGAGCCCTTTTAACCAGGAGCTCTGTCCTGTTTTATTCCCCTTCCACCACCTGGGTGACTTGACCCATTTCCCAGATTCTCTAGTATATTTAGTTATCAACTATTTCTTTCTTTGGCAAGATAATAAATAGCCCTCACAAATGCATGACCCTTTCTCTATCTTTATCTATTTGTATGAATGATTTCATCTACAGCCATAACCTAGCTCTAAGCACTCTGGTGATTCAAATATGGACTTGCTAGATTCTTTTCCTTCTATTTTCCTATGGAATTTTGTTACGGGTTTGACTTTCATTATTGAAGCAGCATACTGACATAATCAGAAGTCTTACATTTTGCTTTATGAATAGTGAGTAATTTCTGAAATCAAGGAAATGTAAAGAACTTCTAAGACTTTAATATACCTTTTAAACATTAGGATATAAATTAATTGTCAGGCTCCTAAATTTTCAATTGAACTTTATCTATCCAAAGAGAGGAAAAAAGGAAAAGAGAATATCTAGAACCTTTATGTCAGCTTAATCGGGATCTTCTTCAATTTCATATCAAAGATAGAGAGACTCAAGCAAGTTACGCCAAAGCTAGTTGATGATCAACAAATAGCCTTCATAAAGGGCAAGCAAATTATGAAATGTGTGGATGTGAGATATAGGTCCAAATTCCAGGAATTCTATGCAAGCTTGAGATAGAGAAAACTTATGATCACTTAAATTGGGAATATATGTGGAAAACATTAAGGAGGATGGGGTTTGGCAACCCCTAGATAAACTGGATGAGGTTTTGTATGTCCGCAGTGAAGTTATCTGGTTCGATCAATGGTTCACCCTCTGGCTTCTTTTCCTCTGAGAAAGGATTGAGACGAGCAGATCTCTATCTCCTTTTCTCTTCATTCTTTCTATGGGAGGTTTAAGTGAAATTGGTAGCACCCTTTTAGTCTACCAACAATTTTATGCATGGAAAATTATATCAGAAAGTTGATTAACAGCAGCTATTAATTATGTTATATCTTATTTTAGTAGTAGTAGGATGTTTTTTCCTTGTAATTAGGTGGGTCGTTAATCACCAATGTTGTATTTGAGTTGATAAGCAAAAAATTATGAAGTTTTTGAGTACTTCAAAGTGAAGAGATTGTAGACTCTTTTAAAGAACCAGCACCATAAGTCATAGGAAGAAAACATTTGATTTCATATTGCATTGCCTCATAACTAGATCCATATCAGGAGACCATAACAACTTAGTGTCAGAGATGTTATGGGATATCTAATCCAGCAACAACTAGTACAATTGTTGACTTTGTTCCAAGAAGAACGTTCAACCAATTTAGCAAGGCAGGAACACCCATTATTATTCGCTTGGATGCACTATCGAAGGATTTATCAAATTCAAAGGCAGATGTTAAAGCAATTGAAAATGACAATTACAATCGATGTTGGAAAGGTAAAGTAGTGGTTGCAGTTTCAGGATCAGAAACAGGTGGGAATTGCTTGATTTCTAAATATACTAAGATTTTCCATGATTTCGTGGCCACAAAGACCTCTTTTAGTCTACCAACAGTTTTATGCATTTGATTAAATCAACAATTATTAATTATGTTTTCCTGTTTTCTTTGTAACAATTGTTTTCCTAAGGAGGTTATTCCTCCAATTTCTCATTTCAGTAGTAGTAGGAAATTATTTCCTTGTTGTATTTAAGTTATGTGAGTTTAACGGAAAGCCTTATAAGCAAAAAGTTATTAAGTTTTTGGTTACTTCAATCTCAATAGATCGCAGGTTCTCTCTTAACGAACCAACACTATAAGTCGTAGGAAGAAAATATTTGATTTCATATTGTAGCGCCCCATAACTAGATCCATATCGGGGGGGACCATAGCAAATAAGTGGAACATTGCCTTTGGTAGCTACGAGTAAGTCCATGAATATCTAGAACTTTATGGTGGAAAAATGTTAGAAGAAGTTGGTTAATTTGTGAAGTCAATACTTATCCTTGGGTGTTCTTGAGGCCATGTCAACCTATATGATGTCCCTTTTTCACATCCCAAGGAAGATCATTAAAAAGTTGGATGCTATGGGAAGGAACTTCCTATGGCAAAGTAATGGTGAAGGTGAGAAAAAGTATCATTTGGTCAAGTGGGATGTTGTTATAACCAACAAAACGAGGGGGGTTTGGGATTAAGAATTTGAAACCACAAAACTAAAGCCTTTTGTTAAAATGTCTATGGGGAGACTGGCAACTGATTATTAGGGTTTATGGAAGAAAATCATCATTGCAAGATATGAAAGGAAAGGACCATGGACTACTAATGAAGTTAAAATTCCTTATCGGGTGGGTCTATGAAGAATTATTAGAAATCAGTGGCCAAAAATATGGGGTAACTCTATTATCAATGTGGGAAATGGTAGAAAGATCTTGGTATGGGTGGGACAAACACCTCTGAGCAACAGTTCCTAGACATCTACAACCTTAATCAACATAAACGGCTTCAATTTTAGAAGTCAGAAATGCACAAGGTTGAAATCTGACCTTTAGAAGGTTCCTCAATCATGACTCGGAATTGGAGAGAATGACTCAGTTCTACAATACCCTGGAACAAGCCAGGAGCCTTACGTGTGAGGAGTATGGACAAAGATGGCAAGTTCAAGGTGAAATCAGCCTACAAGTTACTGGATACCTCAACTCAAACCAAGGAATTATGGCCTTGAAAGATGATATGGAAGGGAAGACACCACATAAGGTGACCTGTTTCACTTGGCTAGTTGCAAGACAAACAGTTTTGACTAAGGTCAACTTGATGAAAAGCAGAAGACAATTATGCTCCAGATGCTTTTTTTGTGAATATGAGACGGATTATAAACGGCATAATACATAAATATGTCATTTAACTTGGCTTCAAATCACATTTATGTCCTTCAACTTTGGGTGTGCATAAGTAGACACTTAAACTTGTATAAAGTTGAACAAATAGACACACATGTCCTACATGTCATTTTTTGTCCTACGTGTATTGTGCCACATAGGACTTATGTGTGTACTTGTTTAACTTTATACAAGTTTAAGTGTCTACTTGTACATATCCAAAGTAAAATGAGGCCAAATTAAAGGGCTTATTTATATATTATGCATGTTTCATGCATTGTAAAGTGAATGAGAATGGCAGTGGTCCATTAGCCTGCAGGTATTAGATGGATCATGCCAAGGAATACTGCAGAAGTTCTAACATGTTGGAATAGAGATGGAAATCAGTCGGAACACAAGGAGAGATGAAAGATTATCCATGTCTGCATCTGGTGAACAATATGGAGGGAGAAAAATCAGAGAAGAAGAGCATTCCATTCAAAGCCTAAAAATGAACTGTTTAGGGACCTTTTACTTTTGGTGTATCATACTGTACCCAAGGATTCGGGAGACATTACCCTATTTTTTGATAGTTTCTGAGGGAGAAAGGTGATATATCTCTTCTTTTTTTAATTGGCTCTCTCTCTACACTTTTGATGTAATTACTACAGATAATACCAGTTAACTTACTCAAAATGAAAATGATGAAACCTTTCTGGAACGAACTCCAATTTCTGGTACATCTTTTAGATCTTAGATCTACCTTGAAACTAAACCCCAGTTAGGAGTAGTGTATGGTTTCTTAAAAGCTACTGAGATACCTACGATTATAATATTTTTTTTTAAAATGCTAAAAATGGACACAGTTAAGAAATCATTAGACAAACGGAATCAAGACAATTAGAAATGTAAGATCAATTGATTCTTGGACTAGCCATGACATTATCAACTGTCATCTTAGTTTATCTATATCTGGACTAGAAGAAGATTAGCCGCAGTTTGATTACAAAACAAGGCTTTATGAGTCTCTCTCTAATAGGGACAGTTTTGCAGCCCTAGATTTTACTCTCCTATCTGTTAACAGAGTAATGCATGCAGGTCTCAGAAGCATCTGTTAGTAGGAACCGTAGTACCATTATTGTTCCAGCAGGAAGTGCCCGGGATGAGGGATGGGCAGCATTTAGGAATATTTTGGCAGAGATTAATGAAGCGTCAAGGCTATTTATTTCACCCAATCAGGTAATTTTACAGTCAGTGCCTTTTTGTGTCCTTTAAGGTGTCTCAAAATAATAGCTGCATTGTTCTCTTGTTTGAAAATGCATGAAAGCAGCAGACTTCGGAAACCTCAGAGCGTCTTGGGCTTTCAGATGATGTAGGAGCTGGTTTTATATCCAGTCACTCTTCTCAATCTGCCCCCACACCTGATTTGAGTGTAGAACGGACCATTGATTTGCCAGCAGCTGACGACGTTAGTAACCTGGGGGTCTCCAAAGTAATCAGGGTTGACCAGAAGAGGTTCTTCTTTGATCTTGGTAATAACAATCGGGGCCATTTCTTACGAATATCTGAGGTTTGGCTTCTTGATGACCTTCATATAATTTAAGCATTCTAATTTGGTCATCTGTTTATCATATCATATTTGGCTGTAACTTGCAGGTAGCAGGTTCTGATCGCTCTTCAATAATTCTTCCCCTTTCTGGCCTGAAACAATTTTATGAAATGGTGGGTCACTTTGTAGATATAAGCAAAGATCGCCTCGAAGGAATTACAGGAGCAAATGTTCGGACAATTGACTCCCCACAGAGATGATTGGTGATGACTGGTTGTCTAAGGCGTGGAACCATGTACTGCAGATAATGGGCGGACAACTGTGATTCCTGTGTTAATTTTCTGCCTGGTCATTGCGTGTTTGAAGTTGAATAAAATGGTATCCCTGTTATAAGCTGGAAATATGAAGTCAAATGTCAATCACCATAGGAGGAGAAATAGGAGAATAAGCCATTATGTAAGGTTAAGGATTATAGCATAAAATGGCGCGCACACATTCAATTTCATCTTTGCTATTTTAGGTGTGATTATAGCTTCTTCTCTGTGTGAGACTCTCCGCTATGGCTTGGGCTAAACATAATCCTAGGTTGCTGCTAAGTTTGTTATTCAATATGACGAATTGTTTGAGATCGCACTGTGAAAGTACCAGAATTCCTTTTCGTGGTAGCAAATGGGCGGGTTGAGTTAAATTTGGACGGTTGAAAATGGGTAATTTTTTGAGTAAATTTTAGGTTTAGCAGACATAAAAATCATATTTGTATGTCATAGCTATAGTTTGTATAATTGCGCTCCATAAAGTTTGTTATGGCTATTAATATGTATATTTCGGTATACATATACAAAAGATCAATTATATAATTTGTTTCGGTATACATATACAGAAAAATCAATTGTACGATTTGTGTTTGTATAAATTGAGAAAAAAAGAAAGACAAAATAAAATTGGGCAGGGGAAGATCTGTATTTGTATAAATAAGTGTAGGATGAAAATATATGTATTTGTATTTGTATATACAATTTTCTCTCGCTTTATACAAACACAAACGCAAATTATACATTTGTGTTTGTATAAAGTGAGAGAGGCGAGTGAGAGTGGCGAGCGAGATCTGGGAGAGTGGTGAGATTCTCTGGAGAGAGAGGCGAACGAAAAAAATATGTATATACACAGTTTTCTCTCACTTTATACAAACACAAACGCATTTTATACATTTGTGTGAAAGAGGCGAGGGAGAGACTGTCAGCGAGAAAATGAGAGCGGCGAGCGAGAATTTCAGGGAGAGAGGCAAATGGCAACAGTTTGCTACGGGTTACAATTAAATCAAACTATGGTTATAATATTTAATTTGAATTAATAGTTTGCTATTTTATACAATTTTCCCAATATGTTAACCTCCCCATTTTTCATATAGGTAAAAATGCATTGGGTAATAAATGAGTTGGGTAAAATACATGTTGACCCATATTTATCTATATATTCATGAATAAATAGTACTCTATAATAGAATTCAATATGAAGAAAATATTTTAATCTTATTTTAGATGAAAAATGTTAAAAATACTTTATTTGGTTTTATTTTATCATAAAAGTCAAAAAGACATTTTTATGACTTTTTAATATAAAATAAAGGAAAAATAAATAAATATACCCCTGAACTATCGTAAATGGTATGCAGATACCCTCCGTCATACTTTTGTGACATTGATGCCCCTGCCGTCCAAAAACTAGAGCATATATAACCTAAAAGTATAATGGAGGGTATTTGGATATCATTTATGATAGTTTGAGGATATATTTGTCATTTTTCCCTACAATAAATTTATGTAATTACAAGGAGAAATATATTTTAATTTTAAGTAAATGAATATTTGCATTTTAGGAGTAAAACACGTACAAATACTACATAATTTGCTCATTTTACACTATAATTTGTTATCCAATATAAAATCAAACAAATAAAAAAATATAATTATAATTAAAAAAAACACATTTGATATATTTACTTGTTGAAGGTCAAAGACTTTACTTTTTCAATTATAGAGATGAATAATTCATTTTGCTGAAGAACATAAAAAGGAAGGGAAATTACAATATTTTTAGTGATATCATGACTTTTGAGTGATTAAAAGTTGGAAGCTTAATTCATATGACTAAGGGCCTATTGGATTGGCTTTTGGCTTATGACTTATAAGCCAAAAGTCATCTAACTTATGACTTTTGGCTTATTTTTGTTATTTTGGCATTAAAATAAGTGCTTATAAGCACTTTTTAATTTTACTCAAACACTTCAAAACTGCTTAAAAGCTATTTTGGCTTAAAAGCACCTAAAATAAGTCAATCCAAATAGGCACTAACTCATATTTTACCCATGAATATCCATATTTCTATGGGTTAAATATGAGTTTAAACCCACATTTTACCCATCTAAAAAATCACACTCAATCCATTAAAATATCGATGGATTACCAAATCACGGGTTAGGCCAGGCCGGCCCAACGAACCTAGCCCATATTGACGGCTCTACAATTGACCCCAAAAAAACTTTTTTTGTTTTATCAATTATATAACTGGAATTAAATATGTTAAAAAATGATCCAAAAAAAGAAGAAGAAGTTGGAATTGATAAGAAGTGGTAAAAATAAAAAATAAAGACGCAGTACAGTACCATTTTTTTAAAATAAAAAAAATAGGTAAAAAGAAAAATTATACTTCAAAGAAATTCAATAAAATAATTAGAATAAGCTATTATTTTTTTTAACAAAATAGTTTTTAAAAAAAATTATATTTTACAAAATTAATTTAAATTAGTTGAGTGATTTTTTAAGTAAAATATCAATAGTTACATGACTTTTTAAGTAACTATTAATAGTTGAGTGACTTTTGAGTTATAAAACAAAATTGAGTGACTTTCAAAGTGAACAATTCAAAATTGAGTGACTTTCTAAGTAAACTATTGAAAGTTGAGTGATGTGAGATATTAACTCTAAAATATGAGCTCACTTTATGGGCACTACCCAACTCAAAACTATCTTTTTGGCTATTATGTTATAATGTACTTTTAGCCTTCTTTAGCCATGTTAAATGACAAGAAAGTTAACAAGGTCCCCTTCCTTTTTGGCATAACACAATGAACTTTCCTCTGGTTTTGAATTTGGTTGGATAATCTTTTATGAAAAACTGGTTATAACTTTTAGAATTATTGGTTTAAACTTACCATTTTCATTTTTGTAATTCAGTAGGGTAATCTTCAAGTTAAAGCTTCACAACTGAAAACAAACTTTCAATAAAAGAGAGTAGAAAAATCTGAAAGAGAAAAAAGAGGAACAAGGACTTTTGATGGGGCCAGGGAAAAGGGAGGGGGTTCAAGTGTCAAGGGGTCGGGGGAGAAAGAGAAGGATGACAATGTCGAGATCGAAAAAAGTGGATTCAAAATATTAGGACGGTAATGCTTTACCTGCAGTTGGTTGTAACATAAATTAAGCAATTCCGTAATAGAAGTCATAAATTAAATGAAAACCTATATCACTTGATTATGAATTTTTTTCTTTTAAAAAAATTTATAATCCACTATATGGTGGAGAAGTTAAGGCATGACTCCAACCTATGTATTTCCAAGAAATTATAATTACACGGATGAGGACATAAACAGGGCCTCCAGAGCCTCTTGTGGATTGATGAGGTAGTCATCTTTTGATACAAAAATGTACAAAAATATGAATTTGGGTGAGATTGAAGTTGGCCTTCCATAGGCAGTTTGAAGTCCTCCAATTGAAGGCTTTATACCAGATCATTGCCATCATTGATCGTAGATGTTCCTGTTTTGCTTGAATCTGAAGTTTGGTATTCCTTTTGATTCCAACTTCATAGAGCCAGGCTCTGACAAATCGAGGTAATGAGACATCCTTAGTTAAGATAGTAATAGTTTTTTGATTTTTCACCTTGGTTGGCAAGAATGTCAGCAATACTATTACCTTTTCTTAACATGTGATGGAAGGTCAAATTTCCATCATGTACCAACTTTCATATCTCCTGATCAATAGTATGCTCAAGTTGCCAAGGAGGTTTCTTAATTTTTTAAACCAAGCTAAGCACTAAAAAGGAGTCGGATTCCACAATTACATTAACAATGCCTCTAATAATACACAATAGGATACCCTTATGCATTGCCTTGGCTTCAGCAAGATTGTTCCTGCAATTGCCGTAGTAATCTGCAAAAGAACACAAAAAAGCTCAATTATGGTCTCTAATAATGCCACCGCCACCGGCACTGTCAAGATTGCCTTTGCTACATCCGTCTACATTGAGTTTAGTCCATCTCACACAAGGTTTCACCCAAAAAATTGGTTGGGACTGGATGATAGGTTGCAAATTTTCTGCTCCTCTAATGAATTCATGCCAATGATTCAATTAGGGGTGTCAAAAATGAACCCACACGTAACCCGTCTTACCCGTCTAGAATTTTAAGGTTTGAGCTCAAGATAATTAGAATTGGGTTCAATCTCAACTCATTCAATCCTAACCCATTTTAAGAGAATCTTCAATTGAGCTCAATTCAATCTCTAATTTCAACCTGTTTTAAAACTTTTTATTAAGATATGTTCCTATATTAAGGTATGAATTATTATTTATTTAACATCTTATATGATTTATGTATCAATTTGTTACTTTAAAAAAAAAAAAAACTTGAGCAGAAATTCGAATTGTGATTATAAAAGTTAAATATCACTATGTTAAAATTATTGACATTAATCGGGTCAAATTGGGCGGATCAAGACCCAACCCGTTTTTTTGCCCATTTGAGCCCAAAGTAAACTTGGTTGGGTCAAGACCCAACCCGATTTCTATTTCAACCATTTTAATATCTCCAATTTCAATCCAACCCGCCCATTTGACACCCCTAGATTCAATAATTGAAGCCCGGGAAATTGGTTATAGGTGATCATGTGTATCATCTTGATGACTTGTTGGTTGATTATCCACTAAGAAATTTTCTTATCATCAAACCTTGTTGAACATCTGCTCTTCCATATATGCCAACAGATAATGTTAGGGAGACATAGCAAGATCATCTTATGGACTTCATTTTTGGATTTTGTAAGCCACTATTTTATAGCTTTTTGCCTAACTTGACCCTGGTCCATATTAATGCCACATGACTTATTGAAAAAGGACCAAACATTACTAGCAATGGAACTTCAACTAAAAAGGTGTTCATTATTTTCTTCGTAGTGATTGACCCTGCAGCAGTTGCAAATGGATGGAATGTTTACCCCACCTCTTTTGACACCAACGTCAGTGACAACATTATCTGATAATACTCTCATAATGAAGAAACAAATTTTGAAGGGATTTTTTTTGTGCCAAATACATCTTCCAGTAAGAGTTGTACCCTTCTTTTGTCTTAACAATTCCCAAGCTGTTTTGCAACTTAATTTTCCTGATTGACCAGGTTTCTATATTGGACTATACTCTTTTGTATCATTATAAGAGGTGGTCATGATAGTGTTGACTGCAAAGTGAGGAACTATTCTCAGCAATTTGTTTCTCTTCCAAGCATGATTTGTTTGGATATATACTATTAAACATATGTTTAGATATGTATTTATTATAGAATAATAATTTATTCAGTTTTAATAGATTATATATTTGTTTATGGTGTCTGTTTACTCATATAGTAGATGATTTAGTGTATAGTATTTTAGCTTATACACAGATGATTATCGGTTCTTATAAGTATAATTTTTTTTTGTTCACAATCTAAGATGGAAATTGGACATATCATCGGTACAATTCTAGCACAAGATTATATATAATTTATCTTGATTATGAGAACGATATAGTTCCAACTTCTTGTGCTAGTCATTTTGTATGTATTGAACGAAGCCGAGTAGAGATAATTATTTTAGACTGTCTGACTAAAAAATATTCTCTAAACTGTAAAATGTACTCATATTCTTAATTCTGATATAACTATTATGATTTGTATATATTAATTATCGTTTTGATTTATTAAAAGGTGAGATTTTCAAATGGATCAATATGCCTGGTAGATTGAATGATAATAATATATATTGGTGAAATAATAAGTTAGTTGATGGAATTCATGTCTCGATATAGAGATTGATGATATGTCTTTTTGCGAAACTTATAAGTTTTTATCGTGTCAAACCTTGCAAGTGGATTTATGAATCTGAAACATGAAGTAAGTTAAGCAGTTCTCTAAAGAAAATTAATCTTTGAATTAAATTCATCAGTAATTTAATTTATTGATTAGTATCTGTAATATTAACATGTGAATTACATAAGTGTTTAATGAGAGATTTTAAAATATAATTAGAGAAGTGCAATTACAAATTTCTAGTGGAATAATTTGTAATTTATTATGGTAAGAATAATTTAAATTAATTATTTGAAATCATTTCCATAATATGAAGGCTCAATAATTAATTATGTGGTCCCTACAGTGCACATATTTAAATAGAATTCAGAATCCTAATTCTAGAAAAAAGGAAAAGGAACGTGACTTTCTTGTTCTTGAAAGTAACATGTATTTTTCTTCTCCTTGTTGGAGTGGAAACAAATCTCTAGGGTTTCTTCTAACCTAAAAAACGAATAAATTTCTATATGATACTTGCGCACCCAAATATTGTGAGAGTTCGGATGTGAACTTAAGATCACAGTAGAAGACCGTAGAAGTGCTATCTAAATTGTGGATTCGCTTGAAGGCCTTTCTAATTTGTGGATTCACTTGAAGGTATCTGCTCACGCTTCAATAAGAGGAAATTCTTGGATTACATTTCAGAAAGTTAATGTGTTTAAGCATGATTATATGTGTTCTAGTATAAACGAATTGGTTATTTATTATTCATGTAAGCAGTATGATTCGAGTATATATGCTTCCGTTGTGGTGCATATTGTTTTCCAACAATTGGTATCAGAACCTCGCTTGCATCTAAATAGATAATTTGGATAAAATACATATTTGTGATTTTATCAAGGCCGACTCAACAAGATCGGGGGCCTAAAGCCAAACCTTAAAGAGAGGCCCTAATATTTTGAGAAGCATTTTGTTTCTTTAATCTCTTTAATAATTTTATTCTTGACTTCACTTGCCAATAAGTTTAATAATTCACTTTGTATATTATGTCCAAGGTAATGACTATGAATTTCGGCATGCTTATTCTTCAAATATGTTCTTGCATAGTTGGATCAAATTTATTAATCATTTCGATTAGGCTTTAAAAATTACCGTTACTTTCTTGATAGATCTTTCCATTTGTTCCCCTAAATGCTAAATTATTTTTCCAAAGAGTTTTGATCACGTCAATAATTCTTGACAATACATTTTTCCATTGCACTTTATCTCTATCAATTTGTTCCTGCACAAATTTATCAATTGTTTGTAATGCAATCTCATTTCTAAATCCATACACGAGCCCATATTATTAATAATATGATCATTCTTTGCTTCATGGACTTTGAGCTTAACACTAAGATTTCTCCACTCATTACTATCTTCACTAGCTAGTTTATTAGTATTACAAATAATAGAAGTTGTGCTAATTAATTTACAACAAAAACAAAAAAAACTTATCCAAATCTTTAGAGTAGATTAATCATTTTCTTTCGTGCTTTTCTCCGTTTACCAATTTCTGAATATAGTGTGTTGTAGAAAAATGTCGTACGTATTTATCTTGTGGAAAATTTATATCAATCATTCTAAATGGTCCCTTTTCTACTAATAGATCTCTCAATTTCGTATCTACATTATTCCATTGACTTGGATCATATATATTTAGGAGTTCTTGATATCGGGAACAATGTCACATTTTCACCAACTTCTTCTAGATTTTATTATTGGATATTATTATCACCTAACTCAATTCTATTGGTGACTTGTTCATTTGACGAACATCCTCCAATACTTTTTTATTTGAAATATTTATTATTTGTTAAAAATCTATCAAGGACTCCTTTATAAGATTTATTTAAGGGGAAAAGGATAAATATACCCCCAAACTATCGGAAATGGTATGCATATACCCTCCGTCATACTTATGGGACATTGGTGCCCCTGTCGTCCAAAAACTAGAGCATATATACCCTTTATACTAATGGACATACACGTGTCACAATCTTATCTACCGATCTGACATTTATTAAATATCGGATCGACGGATAAGATTGCGCCACGTGTCCCTATTTAGTCTTCTGTTAGAATGAAGAGCATATTTGCTCTAGTTTTTGGACGGCAAGGACACCAATCTCCCAAAAGTATGACGGAGGGTATCTGCATATCATTTACGATAGTTCGGGGGTATATTTGTCTTTTTTTTCTTTATTTAATTCTTCAAGTTTTCTCTCTTTTTGCAAAATCGAAATCATGTTTTCTAGTTGACATATTAAAATTGAATAAATTTTAATAATAATTAAAACAATTTAAATATACTTAAGAATATCAACAATAACAATTTTTCAAGAAAAACTATAAAACCTCCTACACGTTTTTTTTCTTCAAAAAATTAATATAATTTTTTTAATAATATGTATAAGTACTTTTTTTTTTAAAATGGGGGTCCAAATTTTTTTTGGTTCCCAAGCGATAACTTTAGTGACCTAGTGATTAAGACGACCCTGGATTTTATGTATGATTTACGAAAAAAAAAAGGAATCGACTATCGAGGGGTTAGTTCAACGCTACGATGATAAAGTCGTTGGGAATTTTGAACAAAAAATTACGATCTCTCTCTTTTCTTTTCTTTTTTAATAAAAACAATCATGGATCTTGTCAGATTCTTGGCGGTTGTAATTAGTTTTAAAGTTATAGAAGATTTGTCAGTTTTTTTATCTGGGTTGAAGAAGAACAAATGTTTTGCTCAAATTCTGATCCCTATAGCCCACTAAAGAAAATTAACTTGGTATTGTTTGTTTATTTTTTACTTGGTAGGAAATTGAATCCAACAGATTATTCAAAACTAATAGTGGTTTGATATTTGGTCAAATTGGTTTTATTGGATGATTTAAAAAGTTTTTGGTATAAACACATTTATTGGGGATTGGCTTAATTTAAAAAATTATTCATGCTATGTAATTTTTTTGCCAGCCGTGATAAAATAACTTGTTGGAAATCAATCCTTTAGTTTTTGAAGTTCACGTGTTAGCAAAGCATACATACATTATTTTGATGGTTCTATTATATGTTTTTATGATTGGTCCAATAGGAATCATAAATGTATTAGCACTTCTTTTCTCTTGGTTGAATAATTACATGAGCTTTGTATTATTTCACATTAATTTATATAAATTAAGAATTTATGATTAATAAATAGAATTATTAAAATGGTTTATTTATTTGGAGTCGCTAAAAAAATTCTTAAAGCTTTATATATGTGAGCTTATTTATGAATTAAGAGCTATAATTAATAAATAGGATCTATTAATATGATTTATTTATTTGAGGTCATTAGAATATCCTTAATGTATCATGTATAAATTGTTCTAAGTGAAAATTAGTGGTGAATATTTATTTACTTGAATGGAGATTTACCTTGAGATACTAGTAATACTTAATTAATTAATGAGAAGAGATATTAAAGGTTTTCACAGATCTAAAAGGGAGAAACGTAATATCTTGGATTCTTGTGTATAGTAATTGTGAGGACAATTTATTGTAAGGAGGTTTATTAGTTGTGTGTCTTTGTTAAAGAAAAGACACACAATATGTCTTATGCTCGTGAGATAATTATTAAAAGAGAATAAAATTCTGAATCAGGTTTTTAATCATTAACTATGCCTAAAATGGTCATTTTTCAAATTTGGTCATAATTTAGGTGGTCATGAATTTTTTATTTCTGATTGACCTGAAATTTGATGATTCCATAAAAAATCGTTGGATGGGTTTTAGGTAGTTTGTCGGATTAAAATTTGATTTGAATATGGTAAGGTCATTCTTTATGTCAGTTATATTTATTTAAAATCAGAACATGATTACAAATGGTAATTTTACATGAATTGATATGTGATAAAAATGTAGGTCATATTATTTTAATTCCTAAAGATGCTTTAAATCACTTGAATTTGGTCATAACTTTGGAAATAAAGATTTTTTATAGAATCCAATTAACCTGAAATTCGGTAAGTTCATTGGTAATAATCTAGTAAAAAGTACTCATTGCTATGTGGTTATATATTTTTTTGAGGTCGTTAAAAAGATTTTATAGTTGTTCTTTGAAATAAAAAATGTTATTTAGTATGAATATAATCCTTTATATCGGGTTTATTTATGTTAAATGTGGTATATGATAACACATGATGAGTTAACATGAATTGATATATGATAAGGATATAAATTTGATTATTTTTCCTTAAATCGTTTGAATCTTAATTTGATCATAACTTTGGAGATAAATATTATTATTGAACACTGATTGATCTAAAATTCGGTAGATTCATAAAAATGATCAAATTAAAATATTTATTATTATGCAATGATTTGGTAATTTGAGGTCGTTCAGATGATGTTTTTGAATTTTTTTTGGTATCTTTAAAATTAACTTTAATGAAAATTACTCGACTATGATATAGGGGTGATAGAGATTGTGGTAACTATAAGGTGCCTGTTTAAACCAAATTTCTCATTCAAATTTCGTCAAATGATGATTTTGTATGTTGTCTCTATTGTTGAACCTGAATTTTCCTTTTCTGGCCAAGTAGACTGGGGCATTGAATCTTGATTTTGTTGCTCAATCCTACGTCAACTTAGGTTAGAAAAAATAGTTTCAAACTATGGGGGAAAAGTGATGCTAATTAATAGTAGTATTTGAACGAATATCGTCTTATGTGATGTCACTCTTCCACAATACTAATAAGATAGCAATAAAATTGGATGAAAATGAGAAGGAAAAAATGATAAAGAAAAAAGGAGAACAAGGCGATACATCTAATGAAGTAGGACAACGTCACATTGGAAAAGAAAATAGTATGCGTAGAAACAAATAGAATAAAGATGACAAATTATAGTTTACTCATGAAGTTGTTATGAAGATATAATGTGGAAGGAGAAGCACAGCAGAGAACGTTGAACGATGCGTTTAGAAGTATGGGGTAAAAAGGTGAATAATGTTGTAAATCTTACGGAAAATACCTTCATCACGAACACTTGTACTGTATTCATCAAACCTTATACTTCACCACAAACTTTTGTAGGAACTTCTCATAGCTTGAGGTGTGTCGAGAGACACCGTCCATAAGAATATTTCACCCGATATAGGTGTATTCCCCAAGATTCAACAAGCTCTTCTAGTATAAAACTAGGAGCCAAAAACTAACAAAGATTCTTTAAAACAAAACCCAACACAATAGAATATGAAAAGAGAAGGAAGAAATTTCTCTTGCTCTCAATCTCTACCCTTATAAGATTAGATAATAGTATATATAAATGGAAACAGATGATCATCTCATATGAATAACATTATGGCAATATTCAATTGCCACATTATTGAGCTACCAACGGCACAATGAGTGATTAATGGAGGAGTAAATAGGTTAATTAATATTGTGATATAGCTGCCAATATTAGAATATATTAAAATAAAGATAACAGCTATATTGACATAAAATAATGTTTCTTTTCAAGTATAATAAAATAATTTTATTTGAGATACTAGAATCATTTTTCTAACAAATGATGCATAAATAAGTTTACATAGCCATACATAAATTGATTATGAATAACAACATATAAGAGGAATGTGCATTTTTTTGGAACTAATGTATGTTTAGTTTCAGCTGAGGAAAGAATGGTATTCTGAAACGACTGACTAAAGAGGTCAGTTACTTTTGTTTTGTAGCACCATGTCATCTATTTGGTGTTGTTATTTAATAAAACTACTTTTCACCAAATAAAATAACCTTCTTATAACACATTGTGTGATGCATTTTTTATACTTTTTCTTCAAACCTTAATTTATATGTTGTCTAATTATGTTCACCTTCACCTATTAGTAAGAATGTTTCTCTTTGATTTTGTGATGCAATTCATGAAGCCAAATTGCCAGAAGCTTGAACCTTTGCGAAATCTTGTTAATTAGGTATATCAAGTTTGTTGTCTCAAGGACAAATCCACTGATAAATTATTCCAGAGAAGACTGGAAGAGCACATGTTTCCAAGTTTTCAAATTAGTTGTTGAATTGGACACTTAGTTTTTCAAAATCGACAGTTGGAAGAGGTCAGTCCACCTATTTTTCTCAAAATACGTTGTAATTGATATTGTATCATTCAAGTTAGATTTATCCAAATACAAGTTCCCTCTAATATACTTTTTGTAAATTGTGTTGGTTGCTTGCAATGAAATTGTCGTTGAATTGATGACCAAAAGATCAAATCGCAAGATAATAGCTTCCAGCTACGTGAATGGTGTAAATTCCACTAATTTTTTTTATAATTAGATCATAAACATGCATTCCACGTTCAGATTTCATCGAACTTGTGATTGGTGCAACTTATATTACAAATATTGCTCCGGTGCTCCATATGTTTACACATTGTCGGGTATTTCTTAGATTTATGATTTAACTTTCATGGAATCAACATTTATGTTCTTACTATTGAATTTCTGCAATTATGGGTTCATAACTTAGAAATCTGGCAAACTTTAGTAATTTTCCACACATATTTTAAAGCTCTATTTTAGAAAAATATTGGATTCAGTTGAACCTGTAGGAACTACATTAACCCTTAATAACTATATATATATTGAATTTGGCTTTGATGATTTACTTTTTCAACTCAACCTATTGACAAAAAGAGAAAAAGGTATCTAGTTTTATGTTATACTAACTTTAACTGCTACTTAATATATTCAATTTTCTGGATATTCTTAAATCTTTTGTTCCATATATACGGTCTTTTGATTGTATCTATAGCTAGCCATTTCTTGAAATTTTAATACTTGAGACAAATAATTTGTTATGTTGTGTGTCATGTTGTTGTTTCTGACAGAAATGTCGTGCAGGGTATAACAGAATTTTGTAGTGGTGTAGATCAATCATTAATGTATAGGGAGGATGTCAGAGAAATCTTTTGCTCGCCTTAATATTAGTAATATTAGCAAACGAACATTCTCTTGAGCTTTTCGATACCAACAGTTAATTCATCCTAAGTAAGTCCACTACTACCAACAGATTAACCGAGATTTGTTGTCTCATTGCTCTGATTGAACTTCACTTCGAATTGAAATGAGAAGGTTGTTTGAAAAGAAGCCGGTGTTCGAGTCTAAAGAATGAAGAACTGGATAGGGAAAGAATATATAGCCCATCCTGCTGTTGGACAAAATGATAATCACACTCAGGATAATGTCCAAACTAAATAGCAATAGGAAGAGAGTAACAACGACACCAAATATTAAAATGGGGTAAATATGATACCCGAATAAGTAATACAATAATATTGATGAAAAACTTGGTAGTGTCAAAAGACTACTACACAACACTCTTTTATTTTTTACAACTCACAATTATATTACTTCCACACTATTTTCTCACAAACTAAGAAGTAGTTTGTGGATTACTCTCTCTACTATCTATTGTTTCTCTATTTTTGGTGTCCTTACAAATGAACATAAGTTCTCTATTTATAAGAAAAATTCTGCCCATTTGATGTCACTAATGACATCAATGGAAACTAACAATTCAAACTTGTAGGTAAACAACTTTTAAACTTTTTGACATTGTTGCAATTTTGCAGCAATGGAAGACTAATATTGTTGGCCTAATGCAGCAAAGCAAGACTTCAAAATATATATGTATGGACCCCACAAATCTCTCCCTTAATTTTGTGTTTTCTTCTTTATTCCAAGTCTTGATCTCAACCTCTGAAAATCTTCAAACTTGAGAGGGTTTGTAAAGATATCCGCAATTTGATCATGAGATTTTACATACTTGAGCTCTACCTCTTTCTTGGCAATGCATTCTCGGATAAAGTGATACCTTGTGTCTATGTGCTTGATCCGATCATGATACACTGGATTCTTTGCAAGTGCTTGCGCAGATTTGTTATCAACACAAATCATTGTGGATTCAATATGCGGTAAATGAGTTCGTTCAACAATCTCCTCAACCAAATAGCATGACACGTACATGATGTCGCTGCCACGTATTCAACTTCACAAGTTGAGAGAGTAACAATTGATTGTTTCTTTGAACTCCAAGAAATAACACAATCACCCAAGAAAGACACAAAACCAGATGTGCTTTTTATATCATCAATATCTCCCGCATAATCACTATCACAATATCCCACAAGATTAAAATCATCAGAAGAAGAATAAAATAGTCCAAGATCGATCGTACCTTTTAGGTAACGAAGAATTATTCTAGCGACCTTCAAGTAAGTGGAGGTAGGAGCTTTCATGAAGCGACTTACTACTCCAACCGCAAAGAGTATATCTGGTCTCGTACATATCAAGTACCTTAGACTTCCTATGAGACTTTTGAACAAAGTGGAGTCCACCTTTTCTCCATCATCAAACTTTGATAATTTTGTTCCACTTTCCATTGGGGTGTTCACAGGGTTGCAATCTAACATGTTGAACTTCTTCAAAATCTCCTTTGTATAGCTTTCTTGAGATATGAAAATGCCTTCCTCCATTTGATTCACTTCTAGGCCCAAGTAATATGACATGAGGCCTATGTCCGTCATCTCAAACTCAAGGGACATAGCTTTCTTGAAAGCTTCAAATAAAACTGAATTGTTACCCGTTAGAATGAGATCATCAACATAAAGACAAACAAACAAAATATCTCCATTAGTATGAACTTTAATGTAAAGAGCGTATTCATGGAGACAACGAGTAAACCCATTATCTTGAAAGTAATTGTCAATGCGATTATTCCAAGCTCGTGGAGCTTGCTTCAATCCATATAAGACTTTCTTCAACCTCAGCACCTTATCTTCATGATTTCTTACCACAAAGCCCAATGGTTGCTCAACATAGACTTCTTCTTCAAGATATCCATTTAAGAATGCCGATTTGACATCTAGTTGATGGATTTTCCACTTCATTTGTGCCGCTAAAGAGATCAATAGACATATTGGATCTCCATGTGGACAACAGGCGCATAGACTTCCTCATAGTCGATGTCATGCCTTTGTTTGTAGCCTTTAGCCACAAGTCTTGCCTTGTATATCTCTACTTATCCATGGGCATTTTTCTTCGCATTGTATACCCATTTGACTCCAATTGCTCGATGATCCTTAGGAAGAGTTGTTAACTCCTAAGTGTTGTTCTTCTCTATTGACCGGATCTCCTCCTCCATGGCTTGTCTCCACCTTTTGTCAGTAACAGCTTCATCAAAATTCATTGGTTCACTATTAGCAAAGAGACAACACAAAAAATCAAAATTAGTAATTTCTTTTGTGTCATCATAGAGTTCTTGGATGCTCCTCATCCTATGTGGTCTTTCACTTGAACTCTCTTGAGTAGACGGAGATGCAACATTTGTTGGTGAAGGAGGTGGGGTTGCATCCTGTGCAGGTGCCATGGTCTCCTGTTCTTCTTCATCTCCAAAGTATGGAAGAAAATCATATGTTCTTTCTTCCGGAGTCTCCCAATTCCATGATGCTTCTTCATCAAATTCAACATCATGACTCACCACCACCTTGTTATTTCTTGGATTGTACAATTTGTAGCCTTTTGAACTCGCGTCATAGCCAATAAACACATACTTGACACTCCGATCTTCAAGTTTAGCTCTCCCTTGATGTGGAACATGAGCATATGCTATGCTCCCAAAGATTCTCAAGTGCTTGACATTTGGCTTTCTTCCGCTCCATGCTTCTTGAGGTGTTTGATCTCGTACATTTTTTATTGGAGACATGTTGCTCAAATAAATAGCACAAGAAACAGCCTCGGCCCAAAATTCTTTTGGTAGATGTTTAGCTTTCAACATACATCTAGCCATATTAAGAATTGTTATGTTCTTTCTTTCTGCAACTCCATTTTGTTGGGGAGAGTAAGGTACCATTAGAGGGCGACGAATTTCATGAGATTGATAAAAGTCATTAAATTCTTTTGATGTGAATTCGCCTCCTCTATTGGACCTTAATGCTTTTATTTCATAGCCACTTTCTTTTTCTACAAGTGCTTTGAAATTTTTAAAGTCAACAAAAACTTTAGATTTTTGCTTCAAGAAGTATACCCAAGTCCTACTACTGAAATCATTAATAAAGAGCAAAACGTATTTTCTTTTACCAAAAGAAGGTGAATCGATTGGACCACACACATCGGTGTGTACAAGTTGGAGTGGCTTACTTGTTCTTGATGTAGTCTCCTTTGGAAAACTCCTCTTTGCATGTTTTCCAAGAAGACAAGCTTCACACAACTGATTTGGATGGTTGATTGATGGAATTCCAACAACCATGTTCTTGTCTCCCATTGATTTGAGTGCTTCAAAGTTCAAGTGCCCAAATCTCATATGCCAACACCATGAGTCATCTTGCACATTAGCCTTCAAACACTTTGCATCGATGGTTTTAAGATTCTAAGGGAACAACCTATTCTTTGCCATATGAACTTTAGCAATTAAGTTGTTACTTGAATCTCTAAGACAAAGATGCATATTTTTCATATGAATATCATATCCTTTTTCAAGAAGTTGACCCAAACTCAAAATATTTCTTTTCAATTTTGGCACATAATAAACATTGTTAATCAATTTATGGCCACCATATTTACAAGATATCAAAATCGTACCTATCCCTTCAATTTGGATCTTTGATATATCTCCAAAAGACACATTACCTTTCACCGTCTTTTTTATCTCCACAAACTTATCTTTGTGGTCATACATATGATTGCTTTCTCCATTGTCAAGATACCATGAACTGCAATCATCTCTATCTTCTTCTTTGAGTGTTAATAATAATGTTGACTCATCTTCATCTTTGTTGTTGTCAACAAGATTAACTTTCTATTCAACATTACTAAGACATTCCCAAGAGTAATGTCCAATTTTATGACAGTTATAACACTCAATTTTAGATTTGTCATACCTCATTTGATTTGTACCTTGATAGGATCCATGTCCTCTTCCTCCTCGTTGACCACGACTACGACCTCTGAATGACTGGTGACTCTTATCTTCATTGTTGAATTTATTGGTATAACTTCTTCCTCTTCCACGGCCTCCACGGCCTCGCCATTGTCCATTTCCTTTGTAACTTTTCTCACCTTCAAATCCTTTGAAGGATGCATGAGTTTTAAGAAGATGTTCTAGTGGCTCTTCTTTTCTCCTTTTCATTTTCTCTTCGTGGGCTAGTAAAGAACCTTCCAATTGTTCTACCGTCATAGAGTCTAAATCTTTAGACTCCTCAATAGCACACACAACATAATCAAATTTAGGTGTTAAAGAACGCAGGATCTTTTCTACCGCAAGCACATCATCTACTTCCTCCCCGTATCTTCTTAGTTAATTTAAAACAACCATCAACCTTGAATAGAAATCCGATATGAACTCAGATTCTTTCATTTTTAAAACTTCAAAGTCAGCCCTTAGAGTTTGAAGTTTTATCTTCTTTACATTATTAATGTCACGACCCGATTTCTAGAGTCATGATGGCACCTACTATACTCTACCAGTAGGTAAGCCAACCCGTAACCCATAACATCAAGCAATGAGCGTAAGGGCAGAAACTAGCGAAAACAATAATCTAAACAAGGACAACAAGGTGGAAACAAACCAAAATAAATATATACAGAAATCCCTCACAGAACCTGTAAGTCACTAGTACAGAGCTATCTGATAAAGAGTACAAGTCCCAAAATTGGACCACAACGAAGTGTGTCTCAAAAGCAACAAGACTAGATAAAACAAAAGAAGGAGACATGACAAACCCAAAACGCCAAGTGCTCACCCTCGTCTTCGAATCACAGCTACAAAAGAAGGTTGAAACTAATCACTGCTGATAACTGGTACTGGGACCTGCATCACGAAATAGATACAGAGTGTAGCATGAGTACCAAAACAACAGGTACTCAGTAGGCATCAAAGGCCGACTGAGCAAAAGGGGTCAAAACAATAAGAAATGATAGAATCTAGACATAGAGAGGTCAAAACGGATATGAAAAGAAAGCACATGAGCATACCAGAAATAAACTAAGTACAACTAAACTAAACCTAACTGGACACCCATAAGCCCAGAAGGTACACTCGTGCACAAGTCTAAATAAAACCTGAACGAATCCACATAAGCCCGACAGGTACACAAAATAGCTAAGTCTATTGAGAAAGAAGAAAATTGGGCTCCCAGCCCAAAGTAACCAAGATAATCCATCAGACTCCACCCGGCCAGCTGTGCATTCCCAGCCCAGCTAGAAAGACTGACCCCAGAGGGCACCCAACCATACAGTCCACTCCCAGCCCAGCTAGAAAGACGGACCCGGGGTGAGGTTGATATCGCGAGTCGTCCTACCATGCAGTCAGCTCTCAGCCCAGCTAGAAAGAGCGACCCGGGGACACCCGGCCAGCAGCACACTCCCAGCCCAGCTAGAAAGAGAGGCCCGGGGGTGATCGTTGAAATCACCGAGTCTACCCAGCCAGCGATACGGTTCCAACCCAGCTAGAAAGAACGATCCCGGGGGTGATGGTATCTCCAATAGGATCCAATCCAACAATAGCCACCATGGAACACCGTCCACTCTAAGAAATAAAAAAACAGTCTCCAAGCTTATACTATCTCAATCCCACACCTTTAGTGATGCACTGAACCTTCGAGAACGAGTCGGAACCACAGAACTAGAGGGAGAAGATGCAGAAGTGCAGCAAGCAGTGATAACACCTAATCTAAGGCTCAAACTATCAGACTCAAGTCTGCTACTCCAGTCTACAAGGAGCTAAGTCATCCGAATGACGTCGGCAGAAAGTCAAGGCTATCCAGCCCACACGGGTCATAAGTGTAAGGCAATGCTAGCCTAACCTAGACTAAGGACATCATGCTTACGGTTAAGGATGAAAAAGCATACAACACATAGCATACAAGCATACAATAGAATTTAACACATAAGCATGCAACTCTACTAAATCGGTTAACATGATACTATACCCAAAATATGGCCAATCGATCCTAACATGAGGTATCTAATAAAAGTAAAGTAGGAAACTGGTACCCACCCCCAATTCACTCCAATCGACATGCTTTTACACAATTAAGCTCAATCTAATAGAAAGGAAGGCATAGCCTACCTTAAGGCCGACCACGCGCGCTCTAAATCATCTTGCCAGAGCTTTCTCTTCCCGAACGACCTTTGAACGATGTCACTCTATCAAATATAGGATCACAACGTTAATACGGTCATTTAGACACTAAAATCACAACAAATGGAGACAGGTCAATTTTGGAGTTAAAATGGTAATCATGAGACCCACATCAAACTCTCCGTATTTGACTCCTTCAAGAGACCAAAAATAGTTCTCCGAACTTGTGTTCCATTTTGGAACACAATTCGAGGCTCAAAACGCAGCAAAAACCAACATGCAAGAAAACCACACTTTAATCAACTTAAAAGAAAACAAGCAGCAGTCTAAACTTGAAATTTACAAGAATCTAGTGGTGCCCAGCACTCCTTGAACACTCCACAACGTAGCCACGATAAGTCCCAATACGTGGACCTTCGAATCACCCAAAACCGAGCTAAAATGAGTGAGATATGACCAAAACAAGGAAGCCAAAAGTAAGAACTCAAAAAAGGGTACAACAGTCAGGTTTATCGCGAAATTTAGCTCGAACTACACACACCCAACAAATTCCAAACACTCTACAGTGAAGCCACCAAAAATACGAAGCTCCCACACTTCGAATCGCCTAATTCGGTTGAGAGATGAGAAAGTTAGGAGGTTTTAAAGTTTTTGAAAGGCTGCTGATTTTTCTGCATTATATAACAGGTTTTTCTGCATTATCTTTCCAAAAACTTAAAAACTTCGACGGGGTGCTCCGAACTCGTTCGGAATCCTGTGCACGCAAATGATATATGTAATCATACCAAATTTGATATTTCGGACTCAATGGAGCAGTCAAAATTTTCATATGAGGTCATCTTGACAAAAAGTGGATCTCACACCCAACCATCATTTTAAGTCAAAAACCATTAAGGGCTCGGAATAATCACAGAAACCTCGGGACACAAAAGAAGGGTCAATCTATGTTGGGTTTTAAAGGTGTGAACAGGAAATGAAGGGTTGTGACTATGCCAAAGGGTTGTGACCTTTATGAAAGGTTGTGTCCTTTCTAAATGGTTGTGACCATTTGAAAGATTGTGCCTTTCCAAAAGTGTTGTGACCTTTCTGAAAAATTGTCTTCTTTCCTAAGAGTTGTGACCTTTACCCTTTATTGGCTATAAATAGAGAGGTTTTCTCTCATTTTTCTGCATCGAATTCTTTCCTTCTTTTGCATACATTTCTTACAAAATAAAATCGATCGATCGTGTCTGTGTGTGATTCGCTTCTGTCATTTTGAATTCGTTGAAATTATCGAAGTTTGAGGTACCGCTATTTCTTTAATGGTTAATCCGTTTTATCTTGGGAGGAATTAATCTGCAACCTCGGGTACTTGAGGGGATTAAATTTCTTAAAGATACACAGTGGGTTCTGTGGACTTGGATAGTTCTTTGTATTTTTCTTTTCATCTTTTATTATTTCTTGTTTGATAATCTGAATACAGGAGATAACAATCTAGACCAAACTCGACATTCTGGAGCTAACCGCATTGGCGGGATTTTCATCCGAGCGCGTTTACTCAGAATGTTGACTAAAGTCAAACTTAGCTTAAACTTAAAGTTAAAACGCCTAATCGCTCCGACTCACACTGAAAACCTGGAGAGTCATGCCGACCATGCTACTAGCCTAAAATGACCCTTCCAAAGCTGATGGAATCTACAGAATTGGATTCAAATGTCATCTTCTTGAACTTTTGATCGAAAATAATCGTTCAAGGTTCATAAGCTCCAAAAACACTAAAACTCTCACAATAACCAAACAAACGATCAGGTGACCGAATTGTCAGCAAGTCATAAATGACTTGGGGTCGCTACAGGAACGCTCTAAACGACACACAGAAGGCAAAACACAGAAATAACTAGGAGGGTCATTACAATATCCACTATTAAAAAGGACTTTCATCCGCGAAAGTAAAGGTCAAGAAGTACCTGAAGGCTCAAACAAGTCGGGAAACTGCTCTTGCATCTCCTGCTCGGTCTCCCAAGTAGCCTCCTTGACTAGACGATGCCTCCAACGGACCTTAACAACATGAATGGCTCTCGAGTGAAATCTCCTCACATCTTTGGCTAGAATGGCAACTGGATCTACAAATGTCAAACGGTCATCCAACTCGACTGCATCATACTGGAGCACATGTGACTCATCAGGGACATACCGACGCAACATCGAGACATGGAAAACCGGGTGGATGGCTGAAAATGTTGGAGGTAGGGCCAACTCATAAGCAACCTCCCCAACTTTCCGAAGTATCTCAAAAGGCCCAATGTACCTGGGGCTAAGCTTGACCCGCGTCCCAAACCTCATCACACCCTTCATGGGCGACACACAGAGGAATACCTGATCACCAACAGAGAATCGCAAAGGTCGACGCCTCCGATCCACATAACTCTGGTGCCTACTCTGAGTCGTCCTAAGTCTATCCTGAATCACTCTCACCTGATCCAAAGCCTCCTGAATCAAATCCGTACCCCATGGCCTAGGCTCTATAGACTCAAACCAACCCACCGGAGAGCAACAACGCCTACCATACAAGGCCTCGAATGGGGCCATCTGAATGCTATAATAGTAGTTGTTGTTATACGCAAACTCTACCAAAGGCAAGAACTGGTCCTAATGACCACCAAACTCCAAAACACAAACCCGCAACATGTCCTCAAGGATCTGAATAGTACACTCTGACTGACCATCAGTCTGCGAGTGGAAAGTTGTGCTAAGGTCAACCCGAGTGCCCAACTCATCCTGAAAGGTCCTCCAAAAGATAGACGTGAACTGAGAACCCCGATATGATATAATAGAAGTTGGCACCCTATTAAGTCAAACCACCTCCCGAAATAAAGATTGAACAAGAAGGAAATGTGCTGACTTGGTCAATCGATCAACGATGACCTAAATGCCATCAACACCTCTAGAAGTTCGCGGTAGGCCAACCACAAAATCCATAGTAATGCGATCCCACTTCCACTTCGGAATGGGAAATCTCTGAAACTCACCATCAGACCTCAAATGCTGGCCTTTACCTGCTGGCAGCACAAGCAACGGGAAACAAAATCAGCAATATCTCTCCTCATGCCAGTCCACCAGTAATGCTGCCTCAAATCACAATACATCTTCGTTGTGCCCGGATGGATAGAGTATCTAGACTCATGGGCCTCAGAAAGTATCAACTATATCAAATCCCCAACTCTCGGAACACAAATGCGGCCAGCGAATCTCAACACTCCATCAGGATCTAAGGTAGCATGACCACCATCACCCGCTAATACTCAATCTCTAAGGGCCACCAATGCCTCATCCTCAAACTGACAACCACGGATCCTATCAAGTAAAGAAGACTGAACTCCCATATTGGCCAAGACGCGTGTAGAATCTGAGATATTCAACTGAACCATGCTATTAGCTAAGAACTGAATGCCCAAAGCCAAGGGTCACTCCTCAACAGATAAGAAGGCTAGACTACCCATACTCACCGCCTTCAGGTTCAAGGCATCCGCTACCACATTCGCCTTATCCGGATGATAGAGAATAAAGAGGTCGTAGTCCTTCAGGAGCTCAATCCAATGACGCTGCCTCGAATTAAGGTCCCTCTGGTTCATGATGCACTGAAGACTCCTATGATCGGTATAGATCTCACATCGAATTCCATACAAATAGTGCCTCCAAATCTTAAGCGCGAAAACTATCGCCGCCAACTCCAAGTCATGGGTAGGGTAGTTGCACTCATGGATATTAAGTTGCCTTAACACATATGCAATAACCCGGCCCTGCTGCATCAATACACAACCCAAACCAACGCCGGATGCGTCACAATAAACCGTGAAGCCCTCGCCCTTAACTGGAAGAGTCAATATAGGAGCGGTGGTCAATAACTCCTTAAGCCTCAAAAAGCTCGCCTCACACTCCTCTGACCAAACAAAGGGAACATTAACACGCGTCAACCGAGTTAGAGGTGCTGCCAAGGTAGAGAAACCCTCCACAAATTGTCTGTAGTAGCCTGCTAGTCCGACGAAGCTCTAAATCTCAGTAATTGAGGTGGGCCTAGCCCAATCATGAATAGCCTCAATCTTCGTTGGATCTACCATAATGCCCTCCTTGGACACAACGTACCCCAAGAATTCTACAGAGTCTAAGCAAAATTGGCACTTTGAGAACTTGGCATAAAGTCGTTGATCTCTCAAAGTATGGATCACAACTCTCAAATGTTGCTCATGATCACCCCTACTCTGCGAGTATATCAAAATGTCATCAATGAAGACTATGATGAATGAATCAAGATAAGGCCTGAACACCCGCGTCATCAAGTCTATAAAGGCAACAGGGGCATTAGTCAACCTAAAGGACATCACCAGGAACTCATAATGGCCATAACGGGTCCTAAATGCAACCTTAAGGATGTCCGCCGCCCTAATCCTCAACTGGTGGTAACCGGACCTCAAATCAATCTTAGAGAACACTGAACCTCCATGAAGCTGGTCAAATAGATCATTAATCCTAGGCAGAGGATATCGATTCTTCATTGTCAATTTATTCAACTGCTTATAGTCAATGCACATGCGCATCGTACCGTTCTTTTTCTTTACAAAAAGAACGGGAGTGCCCCTAGGCGATACATTAGGTATGATGAATCCCTTACCCAAGAGATCCTGAAGCTGAACACTGAACTTTTTGAGCTCTGCATGAGCCATCCGATATGGCGAAATAGAAATAGGCCGAGTACCAGACTCAAGCTCAATCGAAAAATCAATATCACGCTCTGGGGGTAGGCCATGTAGGTCGGTAGGAAACACATCTAAGAGGTCATGAACAACAGGAACTGACTCAATCGGAGGGACCTCCCTACTCACATCACGCACATAGGCCAAATAAGATAAGCATCCGCTAGCCACTAACCTTCTAGCCCGAATAAAAGAGATAACTCCAATTGGTGTGTTACTACGAGATTCCTGCCACACCACCGGAAAAATACCAGGAATGGCTAAGGTAACAATCTTAGATAAGCAATCTAAAATAACGCGACAAGGGGATAACCAGTTCATGCCCAGAATCACGCCAGAATCAACCATGTAAAGCAATATAAGGGTCAGCCTGGGTGTCACGCCCCTGGATAGTAACTAAGCAAGATCGAAATACCTGATCCACTACCAAAGACTCACCCACAGAGGTCGACACACGCAATGGCGCTACCAGAGGCTCAGAAATCATACTCAAGCGAGAGGCATAGTAAATAGAAACATAAGAAAAAGTATAGCCCGAATCAAATAAAGTCAAAGTGCTCTGCTGTCGTAAAATAATCGTACCTGTGATCACATCGTCTGATGCCTCAGCCTCCGCCCTCACTGGAGCTGCATAAAAATGGCTATGTCTACCTCTTCCCTGACCATCAAACCTACCACCTGACCTGCCTCCTCGAAACCACCCCGTATACCTTAATGACTACCTCTAGGGCCTGACCTTGACCACGACCTCTAGCTGGAGGTGCTGGTAAAGCTGGGGGAGATACTTGAAGAGCAGGAGCAATCTGACTATGCTAAGGACAGTCCCTGGCCCAATGATCCATCTCACCACACTCGAAGCAACCCTGCCGAGGACGACTCCCAGAAGAACGACCACCATGTCCTGAAGAACCAGACTGAAACACCTCACGGCCCTGACTCGAACTGGCCTCACTCTGACCATCATATGATGCCTAAAGGGAGGCCTGGGTAGGACGGCTAGACTGACCCTGTCGAAACCATCATTCGGTCCTGTCATGATAACCCTAAACCTGGGGCGGGAGCCACTGTAGTTGCCCTCACGCCTAGACCTCTTCTCCCTGCCCCCTTGGGCCTCACGACGAAGATGCTCTATAGTGCTGGCATGGTCAACCAGGTCTAAAATGGGTCGACCCGCAGAAACCAAGGACTATGTCTCAAGTCGAAGCTGCAATCTCAACCCCCGAACAAATCACCTAACTCTCTCCTCCTCTGTAGGTAATATCATCTCGGCATGACAGGAGAGCTCGTGGAACCTAGTCTCGTACTCTGCCACTGATATGGAGCCCTGCTCCAACCTACAGAACTGATCCCTAAGGTGGTCTCTGACGCTACGAGGGATAAAATTAGCCAAGAAGGCCTCAGAAAACTTATCCCATAAAACCGATGGAGATCCAACTTGCCTGGTTTGCATGAACGTGCGCCACCACTACCTGGTGGGCCCACCTAGATGGTAAGCGATGAAGTCGGCCCCTCTAGACTCCACTTGACCCAAAGTGCGAAGCCTCTCACGGCAAGTAGTAAGAAACTCGTGGGCATCCTTACCCACAACCCCAGAAAACCTTGGCTGTGTCAACCTGAGAAACACACCAAGCATCTTCTGGTCCTCGAGCGGCATAGGTCTGTCCGCTGCCAAGGGTTATACTCCCTCTGGTGGTACTTGAACCTGAGGTGCCCTTACTGCAGGCTGATCATGTTGTACTGGTGCTGGTGTAGCTGGGGTGGGTGGCTGCTGCATACCCCCACACATACCCAAGAGCTGTGCAATAGCGGCTTAGAGATCTGGAGTCAGAACTGGTTCGGGTGGTGGCTGGGCTGGACCCGGCCACACCAGCGGAGCTGGTATATGAGTTGCTAGAGGGTCCACTACTGGCTTTAAATCCTCATGTCTCTCTCGGGTTGGTGCTGCGGCCCTGCTTCGACCTCGGGGTCGGCGTCTACCCCAAGCTGGGGTTTTTCTGCAGGCCTCGGTGCATCACCCCCGGCGGCACCACCTCGCGAGCGATCCATCTTGCGAAAGAGTGAAATGAGTGAGATTTCAAGGAACCAATAAGACATATGTTGCACGAAAGTGAAAAAAAAGGGGAAATATTCCTAAAGACATCCTGTAGCCTCCCGAAGATAAGTTACGGACGTCTCCGCACCGATCTGCAGGACTCTACTAGATGTTAGCTCTATACAAGTGGGACCGATGAACCTGGGGCTCTAATACCAATTTGTCACGACTCGATTTCTCGAGTCATCATAGCACCTACTATACCCTACTAGTAGGTAAGCCAACCCGTAACCCAAAACATCAAGCAATGAGCGTAATGGCAGAAACTAGCGAAAATAATAATCTAAACAAGGACAACAAGGCGGAAACAAACCAAAATAAATATATACAGAAATCCCTCCCAAAACCTGGAAGCCACTAGTACAGAGCTATTTGATAAAGAGTACAAGTCCCAAAAGTGGACCACAATGAAGTGTGTCTCAAAAGGACCAAGACTAGCTAAAATAAAAGAAGGAGACAAGACAAACCCAAAATGCCAAGTTCTCACCCTCGTCTCCGAATCACAGCTACAAAAGAAGGCTGAAACTAATCATCATTGATAACTTGTACTGGGACCTGCATCACGAAATAGATACAGAGTGTAGCATGAGTACCAAAACAACAGGTATTCAGTAGGCATCATAGGTCGACTGCGCAAAATAGGTAAAAACAATAAGAAATGATAGAATCTAGACAAAGAGAGATCAAAGCGGATATGAAAGAAAGCACATGAGCATACCAGAAATAAACTAAGTAAAACTAAACTAAACCTAAGTGGACCCCCATAAGCCCAGAAGGTACATTCGTACACAAGTTTAAATAAAACCTGAACGAACCCCCATAAGTCCGACATGTACACAAAATAGCTAAATCTATTGAGAAAGAAGAAAACCGGGCTCCCAGCCAAAAGTAACCAAGATAATCTATCAGACTCCACCCGGCCAGCAGTGCATTCCCAACCCAGCTAGAAAGAGTGACCCCAGGCGGCACCCAACAGTATAGTCCACTCCCAGCCCAGCTAGAAAAAGAGGGACCCGGGGTGAGGTTGATATCGCGAGTCGTTCTAACATGCAGTCAGCTCCCAACCCAGCTAGCAAGAGCGACCCGGGGACACCCAGCCAGCAGCACACTCCCAGCCCAGCTAGAAAGAGAGTCCCAGGGGTGATCGCCGAAATCACCGAGTCTACCCAGCCAGCGATACGCT
>JAJOOO010025682.1:0-26458 GCA_029582685.1 Solanum piurae | reverse complement strand
AGAACAAGTATCCACTCCCTAGGATTGATGACTTATTTGATCAACTTCAAGGAGCGAGTTACTTTTCAAAAATTGATTTGAGGTCGGGTTATCACCAACTTAGGGTGAGAGGTGTTGATGTTCCGAAAACAGCCTTCCGAATAAGATATGGTCATTTTGAGTTCTTAGTGATGTCCTTTGGTCTTACAAATGCCCCGGCGGCTTTCATGGACCTTATGAATCGTGTGTTTAGGAATTATCTAGACTCATTTGTTATTGTCTTTATTGATGACATCTTGATATACTCTAAGAGTGAGGATGATCACATGAATCATTTGAGGATAGTGTTGCAAGTCCTCAAAGATCATCAACTCTATGGTAAGTTTAGCAAGTGCGAGTTTTGGCAACGATCGGTTGCTTTCCTTGGTCACATTTTTTCTAGTGAAGGTATAGAAGTTGATCCAAAGAAAACCAATGCGGTCAAAAGTTGGCCTAGACCTTTTAGTCCTTCCGACATCCGAAGCTTTTTGGGTTTGGGCGGTTACTATCGGAGGTTTGTTGAGGGATTTTCATCTATTGCATCTCCATTAACGGCCTTAAGTCAAAAGAAGTCCAAGTTCGAGTGGTCAGAATCTTGTGAAAAGAGCTTCCAATTGTTGAAAGATAAGCTCACCTCCGCTACGGTTCTGACCTTACCAGAGGAAACTGAAGGGTTTGTAGTATATTGTGACGCTTCCCGAGTGGGTTTGGGTTGTGTCCTCATGCATCATGGTAAAGTTATATCTTATGCCTCGAGACAACTCAAGGTGCATGAGAAGAATTATCCAACTCATGACCTTGAGCTAGCGGTCGTAGGTTTTGCCTTAAAGATTTGGAGACACTATAACTATGGGGTACATGTGGATGTGTTTACCGACCACAAGAGTCTTCAATATGTTTTTAGCCAAAAGGAATTGAATCTCCGACAAAGGAGGTCGTTGGAAATCTTGAAATATTATGATATGAGTGTCCTTTACCACCCCGAAAAAACAAATGTGGTTGCGGATGCTTTGAGATGTGTATCTATGGGTAGTGTGTCACATGTGGAAGAGGAGAAAAGGGAGTTAGCCCATGATGTACATAGGCTAGCCCAGTTGGGTGTCCGACTTGAAGATTCCACAAAATGAGGCGTCATGGTCCGTCATATTTCCGAGTCATCGGTTGTTGTTGACGTGAAGTCTAAGCAACATCTTGACCCTATTTTGATGGAACTAAAAGAGTCGGTTCTCAACAAAACAATATAAACTTTCTCTCAAGGAGAAGATGTGGTGCTTAGGAACCAAGGGAGGTTATGTGTGCCAGATGTGGATGACCTAAGAGAGACAATCTTAGAGGAGGCCCAAGGGTCCCGATATTCCATCCATCTGGTTGCCACCAAAATGTATCGTGACTTACGTGAGATTTATTGGTTGAACGGAATGAAAAGAGACATAGCAAATTTTGTGGCTAGGTGCTTAAATTTCCAACATGTTAAAGCCGAGTACCAAGGACTGGGAGTTGTAACTCAATATATTGATAACCCCACTTGGAAGTGGGAAGAAATCAACATGGACTTCGTGGTAGGTTTGCCTTGAACCCGTAGGCAACATGACTCCATTTGGGTCATTGTGGATAGGTTGACTAAATCAGCCCATTTCCTTCCCGTCAAGGTTTCTTATTCGGTGGAAGATTATGCTAAGTTGTACATTAAGGAGATTGTGAAGTTGCATTGGGCCCCGTTGTCGATTATTTCGGATAGAGGTGCCCAATTTACTTCCCATTTTTGGAGGTCTTTCCAAAGTGGGCTTGGTACTCAAGTGAGACTTAATACCGCATTTCACCCTCAAACGGATGGTCAAGCGGAACACACCATCCAAACCCTAGAGGACATGTTGAGAGCATGTGTCATTGACTTCAAAGGTAATTGGGATGACCACCTACCTTTGATAGAATTTTCCTACAACAATAGCTACCACTTGAGTATTGCTATGGCACCCTTTGAAGCACTTTATGGTAGAAGGTGTCGATCTCCGATTGGGTGGTATGAAGTGGGTGAGTTTGCTCTTCTTAGTCCCGAGTTAGTCTATGAGGATACGGAAAAAGTTTAACTTATAAAGGATAGGTTGAAAATGGGTCATAGTCGGCAAAAGTCTTATGCCGATAATAGAAAGAGGGATCTTGAATTTGAAGTAGGTGATTGGGTCTACTTGAAGATCTCACCCATGAAAGGGGTGATGAGGTTTGGTAAGAAGGGGAAACTTAGCCCCCGGTATGTTGGGCCTTATCAGATCTTGAAGCGTGTCGAAAAGGTCGCTTATGAATTGAAATTGCCCATCGAATTGGCCCCGGTTCACCCGGTGTTCCATATTTCTATGTTAAAGAAGTGTATACGTTATCCGGTGTCTATTCTCCCTCTAGAAGGTTTAGGGGTGAATGAGAACCTTTCTTATGAAGAGGTTCCGGTCGAAATCTTAGATCGTCAAGTTAAGAAGTTGAGGAATAAAGAGGTTGCCTCCGTAAAAGTTCTATGGAGAAACCACCTAGTTGAGGGTGCAACATGGGAGGTCGAGGCCGACATGAAGTCCCGCTACCCTCATCTTTTTCCTCCTACGCCTAGCCATAGTTGAGGTTAGTAGTCTCTCTTAATTTGGTATAAATATAAACTATTGTGTGCTGATGATTATGACATGATTTCCTTGTATGTGCATATTTTTGTGAAAATTCATGCTTAAGTTATATGTTGAGTTTTCATGAATTATGTTTCTCATGGTAGAAATTGCACCCATAGATGTTGTGTGATGATTGTCTTCATGAGATTTGTAATGAGCATGCTTGATGTTGTCTTGTTAAAGAAATGTCTTGTTGATTTCTTAATATAAATATGTTGATGCTCATTGAATATGGAGAAGGTAGTTCCTCCTATACTTATGTGAAGTAAAGAGTTTTGAGCATAGTGATGTTGTGGATTAAATTCTTATATGATATGATGATATGATGTTGTTTATGTGACTGGTTGTTGTGCTGCTAGTTTGAGTCATTGTCTCCCTAGAAAGAAGTCCAAGTGACATTCGGGGACGAATGTTTCTAAGGGGGGATATTGTAACACCCCAAAAATTCTATGACCTAAGTTAGAGCTTCACCTTATGAATAATGACTTAAAAATAGTTAAAATGATGTTTATAAACCTAAATTAATGCAATTGACTTGGTTTGGAAGAGTAAAAGTCTAAACATCATGAAACTAGCACGACGTCCAGAAACTAGAGAAGAATGTGTCCTAGTGTGTCCTTAGGTTTTGGGCAGGTTTGGGAGTGTCGTATGATTTTATAGTCTTGTAAAAAGGTTTAAATTAGGTAAATATATGTTTACAAGGTCAAAACGTTCGAATACGACACCCCGGGACCACCCTAAGGGGTCCCGAGGAGGACCCCAACCTTGGCCAAACAAGCTGCCAAGGCAGCTTGCGAATTTCACTTGGAGGGAATAGCTCCGCATCGCGAACTAGCTCCCCCAAGGAGCAAAAATCTTGTTCGCGATGCGGTCATGTCGCAGACTCTACTGTCTCAAAATTTAATTCCAAATATCTTCTGGGAAAAGCTCCACGTCGCAGACTTGTTTCGAGACGAAAATGTAGAAATTTAGAAATAGATTTTTATTACATTAAAGAGTCCAACTAAGTGAGGGGTATTTTAGGTACTTTAGGGGACGTGTTTATAATGATTTTTAAGTCAATTTACTTCACTATCATCACTCAAACACAAGACCCCAAAGATCTAAACCTAAAGTTCCTCCTTCTCTCTACTCTCTCTCTCTTCCCAAGAACTCCATTGAAGAAGATTGGAGCTTCAAGAAGAAGACCAACTCTCCAAGGTTTCAACTCGGATTTTCGTGGCTAATTCGTCAATAAGGTATGGTTTCTTATCACTCTTGGGATTCCTTTCCCCAAGAGGCCCCTTCAAGATGAATTTCAAAATCTCCAGTTTCTAGGTTTCAATCCAAAAATGTGGGTCTTCTTTCTAAAGTGAAATTGATTTATAAACTGACTTTGATTGATGTTATATGAACAATTATGGATGAATTTATGTAGTATTGGAGGTTCTTCAAAAATTTCCCATGAGACCCATGTTTCTCCTTATTTTTCCTAATTCTAACCCTAGTTTGTGTTGGATATTAATTGAAGGCTATAAATTGAATATGATGTTATGTAATTCATGTTTGTATGATGATTCTACCCTAGGTTATGTATAATTTCTATGAAATTAGGGTTGAGTCATTGAACGAAGCGTTGAAGGCTATGAAGGGAATATGTCAATTGTTTATATTGATTTTGATTATGTTATTACTTCATGAATTACCTTGTATTATGTATTGGTTATGAATTTCTTGGTAATTGAAGTATGAATGTCCCATGAAGAGCAAGAAGGTATAAAGGTTGGTTCTTCTTTGAACTCAAGTATGAAAGGTGAATTACTTAGATTGTAATGATGCTATACCTAATGTGTTGTTGTGGTGTTGATGACCTAGTTTCCTCATCTTTAACCCTCTTCACTTGAATTAGCTATGAAGTATGTATGTATGTTATGCTATGATTGTTATATGATTGAAAGGTAGTTCTCATGATTATAATGTAATGTAAAGTGAAATGTTTACTCACTGGCTAAGTGTTTCTAAAGTGAAAGGATTCTTACTCACTTATGAACACATATGAGCTATTATGGTAAGATGTTTACATAAGAGTCTAGTAAAGGTTAATGTGAACTTATGTGATGACTAAAGATGATTACTAAAGGGAACTAGATGCTTAGCACCTAAAGTGCCTGTAAATGAGATGGAAGCTCTCACGTGAGTTGAGGTGGGGTTTCTAATAGCAATCTCTTGAGATGGAAGCCCTCACGTGAGTTGAGGCAAGTTATCTAGTAGCAATCTCTGTGTCCCTTAACTATGTACCCACATAGGACAGCTAGTGGATCCACTTAAACTAAATGCCGGTCTTCCTTAGGCAAGGTGACCACCTTCTATGGTGTGGGTTTACATGACACCGGATTCCATGATCTAGCTCTCATGGTCTATGTCGGTTAAACGCTTATTCCCATCATGGGAGATGTGCATTATAGTTTCTTGAGGAGTTCTATGAAGTGTGGGTAGTAGTATGGAATGATATCCATACATGGCACAAGTAGGATTCAAGAGGGCTATAGTGATTTCTCTAAGTCTTAATGACTATTGTATGAAGGTCCACTAAATGAATCTAATAAAGAATGTTGATTTGAATGTCTAATGTAATGACACATGCTATACTTGGATTGTATTATGAGTTACTTCCTTGTTATGACTTATTGTATTTGAATGTGCCTTGTCTATGCTGACTCTGAAGGAGTACTTAGTGTGAGTAGTAGTATGGTATGCTATTTGCACATTGCACAAGTATGACTTAGGGGTCATCTTAGGTGATGGTTCTTATGTGATGAAATGACTTGTTAAAGGTTTAGGTCTCTTGTGTATGAGTATTATTGAAAATGGAAAGGTTGAATGATAAGTTCACTTTTGGTGACCTTAATGTGGTACATTGGTGTGGATGGTGGTATGGTACGCTATTCATACATTGCACAAGGTATTGCATGAGGGCTACTTGAGGTGAAGGCTAACTGTGAAGGGAGAGAGTTACATGTCGATATTGTTCAAATGTGATGTTATGACTTGTATGATGATTATATTTGTACTTGAGGTCTCTTATGCTATTGTTTATGATATTTCTATAAAGTATCATCATGCATGGTTTCTAACCAAAATGTCCCTTTTAAAGAATGTTTTGCATGGTCATCATACTTAGTACATTTATGTGTGCTAACCCATATTTCTCTCATTTTTACTACAGGTGTAGGCTCCGTCAAATGATTGATTCTAGCTAAGATTGAAGTGCTTGATTAGAATTTTCCTCCAAGACATGGTATGTCCTCATAGATCGAGGACAAGGAATTTTATTGTTTCTAGTTTTTTATGTTTTAAGACTATTATTTAAACTTCGATTGTAAAGGGCTGTGACCCTATCTTGGTAAAGTTTGTCTAAGATGGACATGTGAGACTTTAGTATTCGACTTCTTATTAAATGAGTCTTTTTGATAGTTTGGTTTAAAATAAGTTTTATTTCCACTCTATTTCTATGTATCGAATGTGATGAATGCTAAGAGGCTTGTATTAGACCCCTTTGGGATTGAGTACGTCGTGTTACGACTAGGGGGTGCTCCCGGGTTGTGAAAAACTTGGTATCAGAGCATAAGATTTTGGAGATGGTTTTTAGGGTTGACGTCTCACAAGCCACGTCTAGTAAAGTCTTGTTCATCGGTGTGAGTCATGACACATTTATAAACGAGAGGCTATAGGATGTTAGAAGTTACAGTTCTTTCATATTGTTGAAGTCTTGCCTTAGAGTTTAAATCTATAAGCGTCCTTTTCCTAATCCTTCTCTTGTGTTTATAGTATATGAATACAAGAAGGGCAAACGGAAGAAGGGGGAAAGATGAGAATGTGAATGAGGAGGTTCCCCCTCAAGCTCCTAATGATAAATGAGTCATATCTAATGTGGAGATAAGGGCGGCCTTCCAAACCTTGACTCAACTCATGACAGTTCAAACTCAAGCGGTCACCACTCAAGGACAAGCCTTAACGGCTCAAGACAACCGGGAAGTTAGGCCATGGGTAGGGCCCAACGTGAGTACCATGGCCTCACGGTTGAGAGATTTTACTAGGATGAACCCTCCTATTTTCTTGGGTTCCAAAATGAATGAAGACCCACAAGAGTTTTTGGAGGAAGTGTATGAGTTAGTAGAGGTAATGGGGGTCACTACTATTGAGAAAGCTGAGTTGACCGGGTATCAATTGAATGACGTGCCCCAAGTGTGGTACACGCAATGGAAGGACAATAGGCCTATAAGGGTGGGTCCCATAAGTCGAGAAGTATTCAAGAAGGCCTTTCTTGATAGGTTCTTTCCCCGTGAGAAGATGGAAGACAAAGTTGAGGAGTTCATCAACCTTCACCAAGGAGGTATGAATGTCCACGAATACTCCTTGAAATTCACTAAGTTGTCTGAATATGCCCCCTCATTGGTTTCTGATCCAAAGAATGAGATGAGTCACTTTGTCACCGGTGTGTCCAATGCTATTGAACAAGAGTGCCGAGTGGAAATGCTCCATGACAACATGGATATCTCAAGGTTGATGGTACATGCTCAACAAGTTGAGGAGTCAAGGCTTAAGAAGAAGATTAGAGAGGCAAAAAGAGTTTGACCCGATAAACAAAGTCAATCAAAGTCCAAAAAGAGGTACTACAACCAATATTATCCTATGGTAAACAATGAGAGGGTGTCTAACCCTAAACCTCAAGGAGGGAATAGGGTTGGTTCCTCATTTGAGAGGTCTATTTTTGCCAAGTGTGGGAAACAACATTTGGGTAAGTGCCTTGCCGACATGGATGAGTGCTTTGGGTGTGGAAAGAAGGGTCATAAGATGAGGGATTGCCCAACACTCATGGAAAAAGGAAGGGAGGATAAGCAAGCTTCTCTTGGTGGCCCAGATCCTAATGCTCCAAAGAGAAACTGTTTCTATGTGCTTCAAGCTAACAAGGACAAAACAGCTACTCCAGATGAAGGTACCGGTAAAGTTATAGTTCCTTTTTGTTATGATGAGGTTCCTTATGTTGTTTCATGTTAGCCGTAGTTTGGTTTTTCTCCTAAGTTGGGGATAGTATGTTGAATAGTAAGGTTGTTGAGAGTGTTGTTATCCTTATCTTTTCCTTCTATTCTTATTCAAGCTCGAGACCAAGAGTTCCTTGTAGCTTGTTTCATGTTTTGGGAATCATGTGTGATATTGAGTTTCCATGATCTCCTTATGTTATGCAAGTTCTAGTTGAATTCTTGTTATATGAGAAAATGAGTTTTCATGATTTAGGTTCCTCATATTGATTTGCATTTTGTATGAGTTGTCTATATGCTTGATGAGTTAAATTGTTGAGCATACTTAAATGTGTTCTTGAAAGAGTTGAATAATGTGCTTTTATAAGAAAATTACATAATGTGCTTAATGATGTTGTGATGAGCATGATGTGACATGGAGAAGGAAGATCCTCCAATGAAATGAGAAATGTTGTTGTTTTGATGCATAATGAGTTTGTAGATGTAGTTCCTACTTGCTTGAGTTTCTTTGAGCTTGTTGATGTGGAGTTGATGTTTCCTCCTATGATTATGCATTTATATTGATGTGTCTTGATTTTCGGGCTGCTAGTCTCGAGTCATTTTTTCCCCTTAATGTGTTTTAAGTGTCATTCGAGGACCAATGTTCCTAAGTGGGGGATAATATAACGACTAGGAAAATGATAGGCTGAACTAGAGCTTTGACGTGTGGGTTAGTGTGACTTTAGGTTGATGTCGAGGCTGTTTTAGAACCTTACTTGAGCAAGGAGGAAGCCTAGGTTGCAAGGACGGGTCATACCTAGAAAGTGTGAGTGAAAGAAGCCTTGTTCTTTGATGGGCTGTTTGGCGATGGGGGTGGTTGATCACCCAATGGGATTGGCGAGTCGTCCTTATGCCCTTATGGTCGCGTAGTGAATTGCCTTCCTGGCGTAGCTACTGGACCAAAGGGCGAACTAAGACGGGCAAGGGACAAAATTTTACGTTAAGACTTGGTGGGTCCTTAGTTCTTTTCCTAAGTTGAGTCTACCTTATTATATTCCCTTCCTAGCAACTATAAAACCTTTTTAGACCAAAATCTTTTCATTTTACGTCACTACAAATAGAATAAAAAAGAAACCCAACTCCTCTCAAATATTTCTCTCTCTAAAGTTCCCAAAGAAGAAGAAGAAGAAGTGAGAGCTACGGTTTAGATTCAAGGTGGTTTGTTCATCAAATTTCTTGGGGAATCTTAGCAAAGGTATGGTGATCCTTCATCTAGGGTAAGCTTTCACCCTAGAGTCAATTTCAAAGAAAATTTCAAAGTTTTCAAGTTCATGAAAAACCTAGGGTTTTACTAAATCTCGTGGGTTCTTTTAACAAACAATTTCAAATGGTTTATAATAGAATTTATTGATTGTGTTGATCTTTAATTGAGGATTTATGATGAAAGTACTCTATGAACACATGATTTCTCTCAATTCCCAAATTGTGCCGTTATGAAGTGGGTTTGTTTATGAAGAATGTATGTGATTCAAATTTGCCTAAATTGCTTTAGATTATTGAAGTATGTCATTACCCATGCCCTAATTGTAGTATATTGTTGGTGTATTGGTGATTTGCAGGTATGACCCTTGAAGGGCAAGATATGATCAATTTCCTGTTGAATTAGAATTGTTAATTTGATGTTGATCCACCTGAAAGGTGGAGGTGTTTATTTACTATGTATAATTTTTATTTGATGTATGTGTGTGATCTAGATGAATGAATGATGATCATGTCTAGAAGCTAATTGTGTTAGGAATGAATGTTATCTCTCTATTAACACTTGTGAATAATGATGATTATGTGAAAGGCTATTCTCACATACACACACAATCTTAAATGAATAATGAATGAGGTTCAATGATAATGTTAATGATGAAGTACTTATTGAAAGGCTATTCTCAATTGTACTCAAATGAATGCTAATGATGTGTCGATTGAAAGGATATTTTGGATCTTACACTAATGTTTATAATGGGATTCTTAGATGAAATGATATTCTCATCTTTGAATCTATGAGCTATCTAATGAATGAATGTTGGATTGAGATGGATGCCCTCACGTGAGTTGAGGCGGGGTGTCTAATACCAATCTCTTATCTCTTAATGTAATTAATGTTAATGTACTCTATGGGAATGTAGGCTAAGCACCGATAGGATATTCAATGAGATGGAAACTCTCACGTGCTTGAGGCAGAGTTTCTAGTAGCAATCTCTTGATATGGATGCCCTCACGTGAGTTGAGGCAGGTTATCTAGTAGCTATCGTCGTGTCCCTTAACTATGTACCCACATAGGATAGCTAGTGGATTCACTTAAACTAAATACCGGTCTTCATTAGGCAAGGTGACCACCTTCTACGGTGTGAGGTTACATGACACCGGATTCCATGATCTAGCTCTCATGGTCTATGTCGGTTAAACGCTTATTCCCATCATGAGAGATGTGCATTTAGTTTCTGGAGGACTTCTATGAAGTGTGGGTAGCAGTATGGAATGTTATCCATACATGGCACGAGTAGGCTTCAAGAGGGATATAGTGAGTTCTCTAAGTTTTAATGACTATTGTATGAAGGTCCTCTAAATGAAGGTAATAAAGAATGTTGATTTGAATGTCTAATGTAATGATGCATGCTATACTTGGATTATATTATGAGTTACATCCCTGTTATGACTTATTGTATTTGAATGTGCCTTGCCTATAGTGACTCTAAAGGAGTACTTAGTGTGAGTAGTAGTATGGGATGTTGTTTGCACATTGCACAAGTATGACTTAGGGGTCGTCTTAGGTGATGGTTCTTATGTGATGAAATGACTTGTTAAAGGTTTAGGTCTCTTGTGTATGAGTATTATTGGAAATGGAAATGTTGAATGGTAAGTTCACTTTTGGTGACCTTAATGTGGTACCTTGGTTTGAAAGGTGGTATGGTACGCTATTCATACATTGTACAAGGTATTGCATGAGGGTTACTTGAGGTGAAGGCTAACTGTGAAGGGAGAGAGTTACATGTGATGTTATGACCTGTATGATGATTATATTTGTACTTGAGGTCTCTTATGCTATTGTTTATGATATTTCTATAAAGTGTCATCATGCATGGTTTCTAACCAAAATTGTCCCTTTAAAGCATGTTTTGCATGGTCATCATACTTAGTATATTTATGTGTGGTAACCCATATTTCTCTCATTTTTACTACATGTGTAGGTTCCGGCAAGTGATGATTCTTGCTAAGATTGAAGTGCTTGGATAGAGTTTTCCTCCAAGACTTGGTATTTCCTCATATATCAAGGACTAGGGCTTTTATTGTTTCTAGTTCTTTATGTTTTAAGACTACTGTTTAGACTTCGATTGTAAAAGGCCGTGACCCTATCTTGGTAAGGTTTGTCTAAGATTGCCATGTGAGAATTTAGTATTCCGCTGGTTATTAAATGAGTATTTTTTTATATTTTGGTTTTAAATAAGTTTTATTTCCTCTCTATTTCTATATATTGAATGTGATAAATGCTAAGAGGCTTATATTAGACCTCTTCGGGGTCTAGTACGCCGTGTTACGACTAGTGGGTGCTCTTGGGTCGTGACATTAGTCTTTAGGGTCCCCCTCAAGGACCATTGGTTGGTCTTTGGGGGGTCGTAACTTGATGTTTAACTACTATAACCTTAAACCTAACCTCGGGAAGTAACTATACAACCTAAAACAAAACATCAAACTCAAAAGCTCACACTTTAGGCTCTAGTTTAACGTATTAGTTTCCATTAGACTCTAGCTTGGTCTTACTAGATTTTTGGGTTGTTACATTTATCAATCTTAAGCAAGGTAGCATGAGGTTGCAAGAGTACTCCTTGAAATTCACCCAATTGTTTAAGTATGCCCCATATTTGGTGTCTAACCCTAGGGATGAGATGAGTAGGTTTGTTATGGTTTTATCCAACCTAGTTGAGGAAGAGTGCCGTACGACGATGCTCTATGATGATATGAACATTTCTAGACTTATGGTATATTCTCAATCTATTGAGGAATCCAAACTTAAGAGGATAAATAGGATGTTGAAGAGGTCTAGGTCCGATGACCAAGGTCAACCTAGGTTCCGTAAGATAGCTCCAAATCAAGATTCTTCAAGTACTCCTAAGGTTAACCAAGAGAGAGGATATGGACCTCCATTTTCTAAACTTACTTGCCACAATTGTGGAAAGAACCATTGTGGGAAGTGTGTAGCCGATACTAGTGGGTACTATGGTTGTGGAATGAATAATCACCAAGTGAAAGATCATCCTACTCTTACGGCTAGAGGAAGGGAGGTGAAACAAGGTTCTCTTAATGACCCAAATCTCAATGCTCCAAAGAGAAACCGTTTCTATGCATTTCAAGCTAACAAGGACAAAAGAGCTTCTCCGGATGAAGGTACCGGTAAGTTGATAATTCCTTATAGTTGTGAATGTCTTTTTAAGGTCCCTGTGTTGTTTTCATGTTAGCCTTAGTATGGGTTTACTCGAGATAGTATGTTTAGCAGTATGGTTGTTGAGAGTTACAATATCCTTATCTCTTTCCTTCTAATCCTATTCAAGCTTGAGACCAAAAGTTCTTTGTAGCTTGTTTCATGTTTTGGAGTCATGGATGATTATGTATTTCCATGGTCTCCTTATGATATGCATGTTCTTGATGAAATCTTGTTTGAATGAGAAAATGAGTTTTTATGATTTATGTTCCTCATGTTGATGTACATTTTGTATGGGTTGTTTATATGCTTAATGAGCTGAATTTTTTAACATGCGCAATTGTGCTTTTGACAATGATTTCATATTATGCCTTATAATGTTATGAAGCGCATGATATGAATTGGAGAGGGTAATTCCTCCAATGAAATGAGAAATGTTGACCTTTTCATGCATAATGAGTTTGTAGATGTAATTCCTACTTTCTTGTGTTGCATTGAGCATGTTTGAGATTGAGTTGATGTTTTCTCCTAGTTTTGTTCATTTGTTCTAATGTTACATGCATGATGGACTGCTAGTCTTGATTCGTTAATCTCTTAATGTGTTTAAAGTGTCATTTGAGGATGAAATTTCCTAAGGGGGAGATAATGTAACGACCCGTAAAATGAATAGGTGAAAATAGAGCCTAACGAGTTTGGTGGTGCGTTTGTTATGGGGTTTCATGTGGAAGAATGTTGTCCCGAGCTTAGGTTGAGAGGTTTAGGGGTTAAACGTCAAGGTACGACCCCCCAAGGACCACCCTAGGGTCCTTGAGGAGGACCCTAAAGCCTAACCCCCAAAACCCGAAGAAACCAAAAAGCTGCCAAAATATTGTGACTCTCGGATAGAACCTACGCCCCGTAGGTCCATTCATGCCCCGTGGATGGTCTCCGCGGGTCAAGGTCCCAAATGGAAAACCACAAAACCAATCCACGACTTGCCAGCATGGCTCGTGGACCCACCTACGGTCCGTGGGTGGTGGGTCGTGAATCATGCCTGTGTTGTTGTCATAGTCTCGGCCTAGCTAGGGGTCATTTGGTAAATTCATTTTTAGTTTAGCTGAGTTAATGGACGGTTATTATTGGTTAATTAAGGTATTTTAAGACTTTTTAAAGTATTAAACTCTATTTTAGAATTCCTTATTTCAAATCACTCAAAAGTTAGAAATTGCCTCTCTAAAAGTTCTCTCACTAAGAAGCCTCCATTGGAGTTGAAGGATTCAAGCTCTCAAGATCAAGTATTAACCTTTCTCAAGGGATTTTCGTGGAGTTCTTCCATAGAAGGTACGGTAGTCTTCATCCATGATTTAGTTTCTTTCACAGACCCAATTTCAAAATTGATTTCAAGTCTCCAATGTTTCCCCAAAAACCCTAGTTTTCAATCTTGCCATGGGTTCGATTTCAAATGTTTTACAAAGGTTTTGATGCACTGAATTATGAATGAATTGTTGAATTTAAGATGAATTAAGATGATTTTCCTCTTGAACCCATGTTTTACCCTAAAATCCTAAGTTGTGATTGGTGATTGGGAATTGATTGATCATGATAGTATGTTGAATTGTCTATGTTTTAGTGAAATTATGTTAATTCTCATGCTTAATTATATTATTTCAAGGTGTGTGGGTGGATGTAATCCATGGCCTTGAAAGCCAAGTTCATGAAGGATCTATGTATGATTATTATGTCAAGGATATGTATGTGAATTCAATGATAATATGATGATCATATTTAGAATGTAAAAGTGTTATGATTGAAATCATATGCTTAATTAACTATCATGAATGATGATGATAAAATGTGAAGGGTTTTCTTCTATGAATTGTGTATCTTGAATTGGTAGGCTTATGCATCCTATTCTTGTATAAATGAGTGTAAAGGTGATTGGTATATCTTGAATTTCTAGGCTTAGGCATCCTCTTCTTGTATAATTAATGTAACTTGACTTAGTGTCTTAATGTCTTGAATTGGTAGACCTAATGGTTATAGCCCTTTCATGAATGAATGAATGATTGTTGATGTATTCTAGGCTATGACATGAATCGGTAGGCTTAATATTGGTGGACATTCATGATGGGTCTAGGAACTAATGTGATGTTAAACCTTGAAGCGGTAGACCTAATGGTGGTGCCCCTTTCTTGTGTGAAATGATGAACCTTGAAATGGTAAACCTAATGGTGGTGGCACTTTCTTGAGGAGTCAATGAGCTATCCATAAAATGAACCTTGAACCGGTAGACCTAATTTTGGTGACCCTTTCATTTGTAATGTACTTTGGATCGGTAGGCCTAATGTTGGTGGCCCTCTCAAGTACAATGACGTAATCTAAATGAAATACTCTATGGGAATGGAGGCTAATTACCTAGAGGATGCGATAAGATGGAGGTTCTCCCTACGTTAGGCCGGATTTCAATTAACATCTTTCTTATCCCATAACTATGTGCCCGCATAGGTCTAGCTATTGGATCCACCTAAGCTAAATTTACCGGTCTTACCTTAGACAAGTAGACCACCTTTTTACAGTGTGGAATTTTATGACACCGGATTTCATATCAAGCTCACATGGTCTATGTCGGTTAATGCTTATTCCCCTTATGTGAGATGTGCGTTATGGTTTCTTGAGAGGTTCTATGACGTGTGGATGGTAGTATGGGATGCCATCCATGCATTGCACGAGTAAGCTTTTAGAGGGCTATAGTGAGTTCTCTAATGTCTTATGATTACATAACTATAGGTGCCCTAAATGAAGTTAATGAAGAATGTTGACTTACATGCTAAATGATTTTGATGCATGCCTTACTTGGATTGTATTATGAGTTACTTCCTTGTCATGACTTATTGAATATGAAGGTTCTTTGTCTATGGTGGCTCAAAGGAGTACTTAGTGTGAGTAGTAGTATGGGATGCTACTCATACATTGCACAAGTATGACTTAGAATTGCTCTACATGATGGTCCTAATGCATTGATATGACTTATGTAATGTTTATCTTTCTTATGTATGATTATTGTCTAAAGGTGAAAAGGATGAATGGTATGCTTATGTTCATAAAGTTTTCTCAAATTGGCATATATCATGATTTTCATAGAATAATGTCTGTTTTAAGTATGGTTTTTGAATGGCTATCATACTTAGTACTTAATTGTACTAACCCATATTTTATGTATGTTTACTACAACTGTAGGTTCCAGCAAGTGATTTGCATTCTCTATAATTGAAGCTTGGATTGAGTTTTTCCAAGACTATTGGTATGTTCTCATGGTTCGAGGACAAGTATTTTGAAGTTTCCATTTCTTTCATGTCTTTTATTGTAATAGACTATTGTAGACTTCTATTGTAAAGGGTCGTGACCCTACTTTTGTTTCAAGATTTTGATTAGATGGCCATTTGAGATGACAGACTTCCGCTTGTTTCAAATGTTTTTAGATTGTATGGTTTTAAGTAAATGTTTTAATTCAGTACTATTTCTATGATCTTATGCAATGACATGCTATGAGGCTTGTATAAATCTTTTTGGAGTATTGTACGTCGTGTCGCATCCTGGGTCTAGACTAGGGTCGTGATAACCAAGTCGGACATGCCCGTCAAAAACCTACTCATCTTATCCCTCGATTCCACCATGCTAGTTGGATCATACTTGGACAATTGAGTTAACTCTAGGGCATACTCATTCATGCTCATACTTCCTTGACAAAGGTTAATGAACTCTTCCACCTTAGCTTCCTTCAAATCTCGGGGGAAGAATCTATCATGACATATCAATTTGAACGATTCCCATTCCACATGGCCCGCTCCTACGGGTCTTTCACTCTTCCACTGATCATACAATACTTGAGCAACATCTTTTAGTTGGTAGGTAGATAACTCTGCTTTCTCTTCCGAATATACTCCCAATAGCAAGAGTTTTATAAACCCCGTCGATGAACCTTTGAGGATCCTCTTCCACTTTGGGCCCATAAAATTCAGGAGGGTTTGTTCAGGCAAAATCCCTAACCCTTGAAGCAGCCGAATTCACATTAAGATTCACTGTAGCTACAACTTCTCTATTGGCTTGAGCCATCACGGCTTGAGCAAACAATATGATAGTAGACTTAAACTCTGCATGGGTCACATTCTCAACCAAATGATCTATGGGAGCTTGATGAGCTTGAGGAGTAACTCCTTGATTAACATTCTTATCTTCCATCCTTCTAGCATTAGCCCTTCGTATATTTATATCATGAAGACACAAGAGAAGGATCAGAAAAGAGAAATATTTTAGTGTTAAACTCTAAGGCACGAGTTAAGAGTAACAAATAACTGAAATTTCCTAAACATCTTATAGCCTTTCATTCATAAGTGTGGCGCACTTCACACTCATGAACAATACTCTACTAGACATGGCTTATGAGACATCATCCTAGAATCATTCTAAATCTCCTGGTCTGATTACCATGTTTTTCATGACCCAGGGTACCTCCTAGATGTAATAAGGCACATAAACCCCGAAAGGCTCCATGTAAGGCACTTAGCATATTATAACATAAGCATAGAACAATAAAGAGTTAAAAGAAATTTGAAGTCTAAAATTTTCAAAAAAGCAAAGTGGAATACTATACTCTAAGTCTCAACATAGCCATCTATTACAATGTTCGAATGAGAAAAAGGGACACAACCCATACAACATAGTCTAAAAAGGAATTACAAGAAAAGAACTATAATGAGCAAATTCAAGCTTTTAGCCATCAAAATTAACACCTTGAGAACCTGACCCTACACTTGTAAACAATGTAGGATAAGTAGGCGTTAGTACAAAAATTCACTAAGTATAATATCCATGCATAAAAACATCGAAAACATGCTACGAGGGACATTTTAATAGAATACATGTAATTTACTAAGTTAAAACATCATTTTAAAGATAGTGGAAAACCATAAGTCATAAGCATATTCATTACATAGAGCATCATAACATAAGAGTAAGATAACATAAATACCCTCAAAGCGTACTTGTGTAATGCATGAATAAGACCCCATAAATCTCACCCATGCTAAGTAAAACTTCTTGAGTAACCATAACTCATAATTCATATTCTTGTTCATATTGTTTTCATAGTTGGAAATAAGAATTAACCGACGTAGACCATGTCAACTTAACATGAAATACGGTGTCTACACCACACCGAAAATGGGTTGTGCTACTTCCCTAAGGTAGAACCATACTCTTAGCTAAATACCTATGAGGGCACATAGTTTATGGCATAAGGAGATTGCTACTAGAAACCTGGATTTAAATAACGTAGAAGGTGTCCATCGCATGAGACATACTTTGGGAACCCGGACTCAAGTAGCGTAGATGGAACTCATTTGGAAAGCCGGACTCAAGTAGTGTAAAAGCTTTCATTGGGAAACCAGAATCAACTAGCATAAAAGCTTCCCTCTTATATTCAATATTTTCTCGATGCTAAGACTTAAATCCTATGGCGTTCATATTAAGTCTTGACTTAATTTCATATTCATAGAGGAATGTATTGACACTCAATCCAACATAACTCATAAGATAGCTTATTAGATCATGTGTGAGAATAATCTTTCACTGTCCATGTCTACATATTGATTGAATAGGTGAGAAAGACTTTCAACCTTAGAATCACTATACTGTGAGAAAAACTTTCACATAATATTGTATTCATGCATAAGTGTGTATATGAGAATAACCTTTCAACAACACAACAACTAGATCATAATCATATTCACTTTACTCTAAAAGTGTTATTAAAGCATATACTAAACTTCATAATTGATGCATAATATCCTAATTTGCTCTTTGAAGGATCAAAGCTCTTATTGAATCAACACATCTAACATTAACTACATTAGACATGGATACTAACATAATTAAAGTAGTTCAATTACGACAAGAATAATCTCATAATATCCTTCTTTCATCCACAAACCCACATCACAAGATCATAATTGGGAAATATGGGGATTTCATGGGTTCTTGAGGATTTCAACATAAAATCATAATAAATCATCAATTCAGTCATAATATAAACTAATTCAAATGTTAGAATTGTTTTTGAAAGGAATCCATGGTTTTGAAATCAAACCCTAGCTTTTGGGGATTTCTATCTTTGAAATTGGGATTTTTAAGGGGCTCCATGGATGAAGGCTATCAATGGATGAAGATCTACCATACCTTAGAAATGAAATCCAGTGAATTTGAGAAGAAAACCTTGCTCTTTCAGTCCTAGCTCAATCTTCTTTCTTCTTCTTCTTTGAAGTTCTAGAGAGAGAATTTTCTTTGGAGAGGATGATGTTTTGGGACTAGCTTTGGGATTAAGAAAAAAATGAGGTAGTTGACTTATAATACAGATATAAAATCCTTATACAAGTGATATAATTTAGGCTAAAATGACCTCACTTAGTTATTAGTTATAATAGGTATACACAAAAATACCGCTAAGATTAACTGCCAAAAAGCAGTTCGAGGCCTTAACCATGGACCCCTAACCTACGCACCGTGTATGAAACCACGGCCCATCCTCATTGAGCGTGGTTCGTGGTCAAATATATTGGCCCTCACCCATAGGACCCACACCTACGGACCGTGGTTGGAACCACCGCCTGTGTTGGTGAAGTGTGGGTCGGGGTTCAGAGACTTGATTTTCACATCTTAACCTATGCCCCGCTCACCCACGGGCGTGGACTGACCCCCGATGTGTGTGTTCCCCTCCGTGGTGCAGCGCCCAGGCAGCTTTCTTGGATCTATGGTTTGTTCTTAGGGTCATACCTTGGCGTTATAACATAAACCCCTTATTTTTAAGTGTGGGGAGTTACGTTAATGACTGTAACCCTCATGTTAAGCTCTAGTTTAGTCTAATAGTTTTCGGGGTGTTAGAATAAGGCTAGAAAAGAGCATTAGGATGATCCATGAATCATTAGAAAGAGAGTATCGAACAGAGAAAAAACTAATCTTCTTGAGTTTTAGAGAAAATTTTGATAGTGTTCTTAATTTTGGGATTGAGACATTTAAGGCAAGTTGCCTCACATTTTATTTGTGGATTTGGAGATTGTGTTCTATCTTAATGAATTTCTTTTACCCTTCTTCACTTTATTGTTCTTAATTTCTAGAAATTTGAGTGTGATTGTGTATGAAATTGGGGATTTTGTGCTACAAATAGACAAAGTAATTTTGCTATTTCATTTATTGCTATATTGCATTTGTAATTCCTTGATTCCATATCTGATTTCATGAAATAGGTTCAATCTAAAGTTCATGTTTGAATTAATGGGTTGACAGTGCACACTCAATTCTATCTTGCGATCCTTGTGGGTTACTTGAAAATATAATTTGTGAAGTATAGAATTTGGTTTATAATCGTGTTTCACTTTGGTTTCTATTTTTTTTGCCGAAATGAGATAATTTATGTTTACATGGTTGAATTATATACTTGGATGAAATTGAGATTTAGATTAAGATTGTGGATTGTTTTGTATTGACGCGATTGAGATCGAAAGGAGATATTGTGATATAACCCTTTGAGATCGAAATAAGATTAGGGTTGAATTATGATGATCTAGCCAACACAGTTCAAAATAAAGTGTGACACTCACTAACCGAGAAGGCAATTCATCTAACAGGTGAGGAGAGCTCTGGCGAACTGCCCCAAAGTGACATACTTCAATTGAATTTTACTCACACATTAAGGGTCATGTGATTTAAAACTCGGTGATTCAATGAATAGGCTCCAACAGGATAAGACCAGTTTGCCGAGAGTGATAGTGCAACACTATAAGCAACAGGCGCAAAGGGCAACGTCTGTGAAGAAGGGGGGTTTTGTGTTTACTCGTTGATTTGCCTAATTACCTTTGCGAGCTAAGACAAGATCGTTGAACAAATAATTTCAGCCCAATGCAAAATTTCACAAGTTAAACACCAATAAACAACAATAGTTTGGCAAATACAAGTTGTAGGGACAATAATGGCTAAGAAAACTTAACCCAAAATTCAATGTAGGGTAGACCCATCACATTCAAAGAATTAATTTCAACATTTAACCTTCACAATAAATTTTATCATTTTCAAGCACTAATAAACTATCAAACTCATGGGCACAGTTCAACATGATACATTTATGTTAGGACCCAAGGTAGCCCGTAGGTGTAACATGGCGTATAAGACCCCGAGATGCCCCATTTAAGCAACTTAGTAAACATCATAAAAGACAATAGAATATAAGTGATTTTGAAAGACAGTTTCAACATATAAGTGTTCAAAAACTTAAGGACAAGTCTGAACATAGTTGCAAAGCCATCTTGTACATAAGAAGAGATCGAGATGTAGCCAATACATCAAGTTCAAAACTGAAAGTAAAGATAAAAAGGAAAACCAAGATTGGTCCTCAGATGCAGAAGATACATCACTCTTTAATCTTGTACCATAAGATCTCTAGCCGCGGGAGTTTGAATCTGTAAAGTCGGAGCTTACATTTTCTAAAAATGAAGGCAAGAGTATGCATTAGTACAAAATATACCAAGTATGATATCCATGCATATAAGTATAAAATCATGCTAAAAAGGAAATTTTGTGATATTCAAAGACCATGTAAAACAATGGGATAAGAGGGTTAGAAATTATAAAACGAAATCAATATCAATGGAAGTACAACGTCTTTAAACACTTGTGAGATACTTCATGAAGTAACATTCGTTCATTATTATTATGGGAAGTATACTTAACTGACATAGTGGCCATGCAAGGTATAACATGGAACCCCGATGTCTCCCACAACCAAAAAGGGTTGTCTCCAACACTAAAAAGGGAGTGGTACGTGTTCAAATTCAGTTATGAAGTACAAATTTGGTCTAATTAGTTATAGGAATAGAAATCATCAAAAAATACATATAAGACAGGTCTTAGGGGATTCCACGAATGTTAGATGGGGGGTTTGGATTTGCAATTGACAGTTGAAACAATAAAGAACACAAGGGATACAACAATATTTAGAGGAATTCTCGAGATGTGATCGATTATAGGAAACTTTCACTGTATGGGTAATTGAAACTACTAATAAATAGATAAATATCAGTGGGTAGGCTAGGATATAAGTGAAATAGGTTTCTATTGAACGACTATCTCGATTCAAGTGATTTCTTTCGAACATCAACAAGCTTAGCAAATAAGAGCAGCCCGCACCTTAATTTATCTACTCTCTCAAGCTAGATAGGTAGAATCGAGATAAGGATTTACTTTTTCGAGCTAAACTCATATCAACCCAATAACTATATTCATTAATTGAAATCTTTGATTCTAAAACCTCTTTTTGAAGAAAGCTCAGAATTCTAAGTTCGAATTGCATTTGCAACTACAATTCTTAGATTAAAACACAACTATGAATTAAATCCACTTTTATTCAGAATTTAAATTAGTAATAATCAATAAAAATAAGCTAATTCAGCCCATAATCACATGATCACCCAAGAAATGGGGTTTTAGCTACACATAATAAATATAGAGAAATGATTATCAAATACATTCGCCATAATCTGGGTAAAGGTTTACAAGTCTTTACAATGGTCTTCATTGAACAAATTTAGAAACCCACTTTCAAATCTTCAAGTTTGAGCCTTGAAAGCTTCCAAGTCTACAATTGAACTCAAAACCTAAAAGAAAGCTCTACTGAATGATAGCATGATACTAAGTCTTCATTTAAATTTCAATTTATAGTTGCCCAGTTTTTGGCCTGAAAAGCCATCGGACGAGACAAGTCGGACATCACCGAATAGGTTGGCAATCCACCCTTTGCTCCTATCCATCGCCATTTTGCCTTGGTGAGTGGTCCTCAAGGTTTTATGACGTTAGGCGATCAAGGTGTCTATCGCAGAGTGGATGGACGATTCGCCGAATGCCCATTTCTGTCGTAAACTTGTTTTTTCTCCCAGGGCTGGCAAGCTGGAACTTTAGGCAAGCTACAAGAGCCACTCGCCAGCCTGCCGAGTGGTCTTGACGATCACCAGGATCATTTTTCTTCACTTCTTCAGCTTGTTTGCTCCTTTTTGTCAGGTAGTTTCCTTGCCGTGCTCCTTAGCCTTAAGTGATCCAAATCAACATTTTAACGTCAATTTAGAGCATAAATTAGGCATTTGAGGACACTAAAACTATCAAAACAATGCCCTAAATGAGTCGAAATCTCACACTTATCAACACCCCCCAAATTAAACTTTTGTTTGTCCACAAGTAAAACTCAACATTAGCACTTCAATAAGGATGTCTATAAATAGTGTTGCATAAGACTCTACATGAATGCACATAAAAAGGTTCAAAGTACACATACAATGCTCAATTGTGCACTCAAAGATTCAAACTCAAACTCACCATCATCAAGTGTACTAAAGCTCACAATGCTTGCTTCAAATGCAGGTTCGAGCTCAACAAAGGTACTCAAATGCCCTCACAACAAAGATGATTCCATAATTACACATAATTTCTCAAAAAATGAAAGTCCAAGAATCAAATACAACTCTCACACTCACAAAGATGAACATATGCATGACTCCACCCGTAGGCTTGCCCTTATTTTCCAATCAACATTCGTTTCAGCTCACTAAAAATCACAGAGGTGTTTTTAAGTCTTGTAACGAGGCTGAGTGTAAAGGTATGGTAATTTAGGCTTAGTAGATTCTATCTTTATGAAGTATGTCATAAAAATCCCTCGTCCTCCTTCTCTTTCACATTCAAACATGTTCAAACTCCACCCCATTAAGTCAACATGAATCAGCGGATACCCTATTATATTTCATTCTTTTCACACACTTTATTCACAATTTGTCCTCTTTTTCAGTCTTTTTATTTTCTTTCTTCTTTTATTATTCTTCTTTATTTTTCTTTTTGTTTTATATATGGAGGGGTTCCATCCTTTTTAAAATAATCGATCAATGGAGGAATCTTTACACTTCTTGACTTTCATTCTTTTTCACTATACCCCCAACTTAGGCTTTTGGCCTAAGTTGGCTATTCAAACAAACCATTACTTTATGCAGGTTATGGCTGATGGGATAAAGAGGTCAAAGGGCCACACGTTTCTTCCAAGAAAAGGATAGGTTCACAAGGTGCCAAGAAAGGTTCACACATCTCAGCTAGTTGGCCACAAAGAGGTATATTGTCCAATTGTCTCACTCTTCAAAATTCTTACCTAATATATGTAATGACCCGGAAATCTGATAGGTGAAACTAGTGCCTAACGAGTTCGTTTTTGAGTTTGATGTGGGGTTTTAATTTGAAAAATATGTTCCCGAGATTAGATTGAGGGGTTTAGGGACTAAACGTCAAGGTATGACTCCCCAAGGACCAACAAAGTGTCCTTGAGGAGGACCTTAAAGTCTAAACCCCAAAACTGCCCAAGAACCAAAAAGGTATCAAACAAATCATGACCTATGGATGGGACCTACGCCTCGTAGATCCATCCATGCCTCGTGGGTCAAGACCCTAAAATGACATGTTCTAGACCCCACCTACGAACCTGTAGGATGGGGCGTCACCCAACCTACGGTCCGTAGGTCATGGGGAGTAGGTAGGGCCTATAGAATCGTTCTAGCTCGGTGTAATACCCCAGAAATATAATGACCTAAGATAGCGCATAACACGTAAACTAGTAGCATAAATAAGGTTAACATGATTATTTGAACCCTAAAATAACTTCCCTTACTTAGTACTAAGGTCCTAGTGCCTAAACTCAAAGGCATGCCCCCCCCAAGGTTCCTTGAGGAGGGCCAAGGAACTAACCTAAAAGTTGTCAAAAACTAGCATGGTCCACGAGAGAGGCACCCACACCTCGTTGGTGGACTCACGCCCTGTAGGTGGGGGTCGTAAGTCAAGACTTAGCCTTCCCAAAACTCCCCCAAATCTCCTTGTCTTTGAAAGAAACCACCCCCTTGTAGTATGGTCCGTAGACCTTCTCACTCCCTGTAGGTGGGGTCTCCTGAGTGGGTAGCATGATATGGCTAAGAGGAGGGGCTACAAACCCAAACCACAGACCTGTAGGATGGGGCGTGAGTCCACCTACGGTCCGTGGGTTGTGGGCATAGGTCCCCTCCTGCAAAAGTTGGTAAGTTTCGACCAAGGGCCAAACATTTGAACTAATTCTTATTATAATTATTAAAGGGTGGGGGCGTTTTATATTAGTTATTTTGACATATATAAGTATATATTAACTATTAAACTACCTCTTTAACACTCCATAACTCACAAGACTTAAACTAGTAACTACCTTTTCTCTCCAAAAATTATCTCTCTAAGATGCCATTGAAGATCAAGGTCATGGTCCAGCTAGGGTTTCAAGAAACAGCATTTCTTCTCAAATTTCTTGTGGAAATCCACCTAAGGTATGGAAATTTTTAATCTTTGTGAAGCTATCACCCAAAGAGCCCCTTCAAAGTATGTTTTTAGACTTCCAAAAACTAGGGTTTTATTCAATATCATGGGTCTTTCTCCAAAAACGTTTTCAATTATTTTATTATGGTTTATTATGATTGATTATGATGATTTCTTATTGTATTAATGGAGTATTGTTGGATTTTGATGAAAATCTCCCTTGGACCAATGATTTCCCCTTCTTCCTATATTGTGAACTAAGGTGTGACTTGATTGATCATGGAAGATTGACAATTGATTATGTTTACATTTATTAAGTTGAATCATGAAATCCCTCTATCTAGTGTGATAATTCTAGAAGTTTGGGTTGATATTGATTCCTAGCCTTGAAGGGCAACAACTAGGGTTTGTATATGTTGATGAAGATTGTATGTGAACTCATCATTCACCTTTGTAGTAATGATCCTCTGACTATTGTGTATTGGTGGTATTGATGCAAGATCCTTCTTCCCTATACCCTTACACTTGACTATGAATGAGAAGGTCTATAATTATGATTCAAAGATGAGAATAGCTTTTCACCTATGAATCCCATATTTTGAGAAAGTCCTTTCACAACATGTCTTTTCATTCATTAGAGTCCAATTGAGAATATCCTTTCAATAACTATTTCATCATTAACATTATCATAAAAAACTCCATTCATTAGTCATTCATGAGTGTGTGTGAGTATGTGAGAATAACAACGCACATAAGTCATGATCATTCATAAGGGTTAATTGAGTAGATATTTTCAATCACCACACAATTACATTAGAAACATGATCATAAAACTTTTACTTAGATCACACGCATATACTTCACATCATAATCATACATAAATCCTTCATGAAATTACCCTTCAAGGCCATGAACCAACATCAATCCATAAATATAATATACTACAATATATAAGGAAATTGACATGATTCAATAACTAATTCAACATAAACATAAGCAATTCAATATACCTTCATGATCAATAAATTCCCAATCACAATTCACAACATAAGAATTTGGGGAAAAACATGGGTTCTAGGAAGAAATTATATTATTTCACCTTTAAATCGATAATTCATTAGTAATTCAATGTATTAAAGCCTTTACAAAACGTTTAGAATCCAACCCATGCATAGATTGAAAACTAGGATTTTTGGGTAAACTTTGAAGACTTGAAATCATCTTGGAAATTGGCTCCTTGAAAGAAACTAAGTCAAGGATGAAGATTACCATACCTTTTATGGAAGAATCCCACGAAAATTCCTTGAAAAACATGAAGTCTTGACCTTGGAAGCTTGAATCCTTCACCTCCAAAGGAAGTTTCTCGATAGAGATTTTTTGAGAAGGTGGGTTCTATTTTGTGATTTTGAATAATGAGTTGAAAAATAGAGTTTAATACTTTTCCTACTCTTAAAATACCATAATTAACCCGAAATAACCGTCCCTCAATTTAACTAATTATAAAAATAATTTACCAAACCAACCTCCCCTTAACCGAACCAAAACCAGCTTTTACAGGTGTGATCCGGAGACCCCATCCACGGACAATCCTGTATGGGCGTGGTTCATTTCTGAGGTTTGAATTTGAGGGGCTTGACCCACGGAACAGGTTCACGAGTCATGGTTGGACCTACGGGGCGTGGTTCCCCTCCGTAGGTCACCACATTTTTGGCAACATTCAAGTTTCCTTGGGGTCTTGGGGGTTAGGCTAAGGGTCCTCCTCAAGGACCCCTAGGGTGGTTGTAACGACTCGGAAAATGATAGAGTGAAACTAGAGCCTCATATGTGAGTTTGGAGTCGAGAACTTAATGAAATGATTATATTTGAAATGACCCAAAAAAGTTCTTAAAAATGTGCTTCGGAAGTTACCGGAAACTTGTTTAGCTGTATAAAAAAAA
>JAJOOO010025681.1:0-22315 GCA_029582685.1 Solanum piurae | reverse complement strand
AAATGAATAGTCTAAAATCTAAATGTTACATAAGATGGATAAAAAGGGCATATATTGCCATTAACGTGCAAAAATAATTGCTGCACAATTATGACTCTAAATGAGAGTTAACGTGCCAAAGTAATTACTGCACAATTATGAGAGAAATGTAACCTAAGACACTAAATATTGCACGTAAAAGACACTCTAAATGAGAGTAAATAAGGCATGCACCACTATGTTCTTAGCCGTTACATAATTTATTTTGATAGTAAATGTAAATGTAAAAAATGCTAATAATAAGGAAAGAGAGTAACCATTTAAATAGTTTTTTTGAACAAAAAATAAAATAAAAAATTCAAAATTCTAAAAAAATAGATAAATAATAATAGAGGTCAATGAAGCATGCCACATCAACGTATTTTTTTCCAGCTTTATATATTTATATAGATTTAGTAATATCAATTTATGTATTGCAGTAGAGAAAACAATTTTCTCTTAATTATAATTAGAGATATCCGTATTAATTTCTATTAGGTTTTAGGTTCGAGGTCTCCTTAGATACGGAGTCATTTTTGTTACTTTATCAATAATGTAGGATTTTTATATAAATTTAAATTTAATCAAGCTTTAATTTAAATACCAAATACCAAAAAGTTTTTCAAAATAAGTCTTGTATAGATTAAATTTAAATTAACTTAATGGAGATATCAAATAATTTAATAAGTGTATTTCAAATGAATTCTATAAAGATTGAATTCAAATTAATGGAACTCTCAAACAAACCAACCACATATAAATCGCAATGGTTATTGTTATCCTCTGTTTATTTGTTAAATCTTTAAACTAAACTCCTCTCTCTCACACACACTAAAAATAATAATTCCACACATTCTCTCTATCATCATCACTCTTCTCTCTCTCTCACACACACACATTACACACAGTCTCTGGGCTTTTTTGAACTTTTTAACCTTATGTATTAACACCTTTTTCACAAGGATTCCCTGAAAAAGCCTAGGGTTTCTTCACCCAAAATAAGAAATGATAGAGAAGAGGTGAAGAAGAAGAATCAAGATTTGTTTGCAATACACTCTGTTTTCCCTCTTTTTCTAACCAGTGGACGGTTGTGTTTTAACTGATTTTCTTAATGGTCATTGTAGCCCAGTTAAAGATGGAAACTTTGTGATTGTTCAAGTCAAAAAAGTGCGAGTCTTGTGTCTATATTTATTGGGGATTGCTTTTTTGGAAACGTACATGTGAAGCAAATTAGTGTTTTTTTTGTTTTTTGTCTTTTTGGTTTCTTATCTCATCTACCAACTGCCACTCTCCATCTATTGCTGCGTGAAGATGGAATCTTCTGGATCTTGTCTTTACTTGTTTTTGCTACTTGGGTGTTTGGATTTGACGAATTTATGATCTGGGTTTTGTTTTATATGGCTCAAAAGGGGTTCTTTAGTGAGATTAGCAGATAATGACTGTTATTCATGATATGATGATTTCACAGGTTTGGTCAAATGAGTTGTTCTCATATCAAAATGATGGGTACCAATAGCAATTTTTGGAAATTTGGGGTTTGGGTGTTGTAGTTCTGTTCAGTTAGGTGTGTATATTTAGTTTAGTAATGGAGGACATTGGGTTATTTAAACAAGCTTGGATGTGGTTGCAATCGAAGAAAGATTGTTATTCGGTTGTAAGGACAGCTGCTGGCTGTTTTAGGGATAAAGTTGGAATCTTTAATGAGCGGATTTGGCCAATTGTTTGCTGTGGGTGTGCAATACTGGGAAAGTTGCTCTTTATCTTGTTCAGATACTGGAAGGATTGTTTAGTAAGAGGCTGTAAATCGTTCTTCGCACTTGGATCCGCAGCATTGCTCCTTATTATGTGGAGCTGTTTTCTAAGTTTGACATCATTGTCTTGTCTGGTCTACGTGCTCCTTAGTATGGTATGGTTCTATTCCATTTCCTTTAATTTCCTGTATGGTTCGTGACTTAGCAAGATCTGCTTCCTCTTCATTAATTGGTGATTAACTAACTTGATCCTGGATTTATTGCACATGCATTGTACTAGTAAGACATATAATGACATCAGATAAGAACTTGAACATATCTACAAGTTTATTGATTTTACCTAAAGCTCATTGGTCAAGTTGAACATGAATTGCATGCTGCAGTTGTGCACTAGTATCTTTTGCAGGATAAACTACGAGCAAGTACTACAGTTTTGGTTCTTGTGATGATCTTTTCATAGTCTTCATAAAATCAAATAAGTTAACTTTGTCTTATTGTCACATTAGCAATTATATGTTGCTTGGTGATGTTCAAGTTTATTATGTTGGGGTCTTACTTTTACCTACTTAGATATCCAACTCATTGAAGGTTGTACTAGAGATAAAAGCAAAGTTCCACTCTTTTCCCTGTGTTTTAGGCCATACGGATGTGCATACAGATATCTGAAGTATATATTGAAATTCAAACTTTTCCGAACTCAAATAGGTTATTATAATTTATAGCTCAATTAGAGTGCTTGAACTTCAACTTCATCTATAGTTCTTGAATGATAAAGGGTAAACATAGATGATTGGTGAAAATAGTCTCTTCTAGCTTCTTGTTTAGTCTTCTGCCAGTACTACTCATTGGCCTCTCTGCTTGGTGAAAAAATATACTCAGTATGCTATTCTACTTGTTTCATTTCCCATTTCAGATGGTCTCTTGAGACTGTTCAGTGTTCTTTTGCAGAATCACTTTGTTTTCAAATGCTCACTAGTGAGGTGCTGATGATATGTTATGTTGATTTGCCTCTCAGGGTGCTGCAGGGGCTGCTGTTCAGTATTTGGGTTGCACTCCTGGGCTTTTTATTGTTGGGCTCTTCGCTATTTTAGTTTTGTGGATGTATGCCAACTTTTGGATTACTGGTGTATTGTTTATAGTTGGAGGTAGGTTTGTTTTGTAGTTCAGCCAAATTGCTTAATTTCTTGTGCATTGATTCTTGTCATTCATGGATGAAACCATTCTATTCAGTAAAAAGTGAGACCTAATAAATGGACGCACGACTAGATAGCTTGACACCATTATAAGGGTGATGCTATTGCTAGCTTGAATCTCTTCAAGTCTTCATTACCTGAGATTTTGCTTAAATATTATATGCAACCAAAAGTAAATATATCACTATATTATTTGTTCTAAAACATTCCGATGGGGAAGAAAACTTAGTAAGGCATTTGTTTTAAGCTTGGGCTGGGCTAGCAAAAAATCAAATAGTTTAATTGCATGGAAGCATAATTTTGGACATTCAAAGGCCGACTGGTGACGTTCAAAGGTATTGTCTCAGTCCAGCCAGGTGGATCTTGCTGTAGACATAGGATCTGGAGTATTTGATGTGTGGACTGAATCTATGTTGTTAGCTTGTAATTTCCCTGTACTGGAAACACATGCAACTTATTAGAAAAGTTTAAAATAGGACAGAAAGATGATATTATGGAATTGATCCTACTTGTTTGACTTGTTTTTACACACCTTATGGTATTGCTTCTATCTGATATATTTCTCAAGTTTACTTTCCCAGTGCAACACATGTATGTATGATATACTGTATTTTCAGAAGGTATGCATCCTTTGATCCTTGTCTTTGTGGTTTTGTAGGTTATCTATTTTCATTAAACCATGCAAGACTTGTGGTATTAATGGCTACCATATATGCTATGTATTGTGTTAAAGTTCGAGTTGGATGGCTTGGAGTTTGTCTCTCAATAAATCTCGCTTTCCTCTCAAATGACTTAGTGAACTACTTACTCCAGTGGTGTGACAATTTGAGTGAAGGTACACATGTTGAAGATTTTAAAGAGTCCGAAACATTTACTGAGGATGACTTCTCCACAGATTATGAGTCATCAGTTCCTGTGGATGAACCTGAAAAGGTTGAAAAGGTTCACGCTTGCAAAACATTCAGCGATGCTGCTTCTACTTCTACTTCATCAGTTGTAACCAAACAGATAGAACCCCCAGCTAAGCCTGTAGTTAGAGAAGATGCAAGTTCAATAATTGAGATGAAGCGGATATTAGATAGTGCGGATCATTATGAAGCACTAGGGGTTTCTCGGCATAAGAAAATTGACACTTTACTGTTGAAAAAAGAATATCGTAAAAAGGTGTGCCACTTTCTTTTCATGCCTATGCATTATCTATCATGGGACAGGCTTTAAAGCCAAGTGATGAGCTTGAGAGACATCTACCTGAGTTCCATTTTCAATTTACCCTAACGAATTAGAATGTATCAAATTGATGTTGATTACTCATCCGTCTTTTTGATATGCTTACATGTCAGATCTATACTACTAACTTGGGGTTCTGGAAATATTGTGTGCGACGATATAATCTGAGAGATTTTAAACCTTTTGATTAGTTTGATGGGTTTGAATTGGGCGTCAAAATGTCCATTTCTTTGACGCAAGATAACAAAATTTCATGTCTGATCCGATGATATATTTACTTTCCGTCTAGATGAAGTTCAGATTGATGCTAATTTTACATACATGAAATGCGCAGGCAATGCTTGTGCACCCGGACAAAAACATGGGAAGTCCACTTGCCAGTGAATCATTTAAGAAACTTCAATGTGGATATGAGGTGATCACTATTTTAATAGTTAAATTATCTGTTAATTGCTGTTATAATACTATTGTTGGCTTGCTTCCTATTTGTTTGAGATGCAAACGTACTGCTATGGTTTTCTAATACTATCACTTGCTTTTCAGGTTCTTTCTGATGCTGTCAAGAAGCGAGACTATGATGAGCAACTCAGAAAGGAAGAATCTAAGAGTGTAATGCAAAAATCACCTAGCACGTCCAACCAGGTCTGTTCAAGTGTTTGACTGAACTTCATTTATCTCCAGTAAGCCTGTCAGAATTCAATATCTTATCCTGCATACAAAATTATCCAAGCGGGAAAAGTTTCAATGACAGCTAGTTTTATCTCTTTAACTGGGAAAGACTAGATTCAGTGTCTGCCCTGTCCTTCATTTGAACTGTCGTAGCCCTATTTCTTGCAATGATGACACCAAATTAAATTATGCAATACTTGTTGCACAACCAATAAGATCCATGTCAAAGCGTGATAAGCTTTCAAGGTGAAACGACAATTTCGGTGAGAATCCAGAAATTGTATGGTATCCTGGAACTTTCAGAAGAAAGAATTTCTTTTGGAGTGAGAAGTTCAATGGCACAATCTAAGACCTGTTCAGCTTTATGATCTAAGGGAAACTCATGCAAATAGTTATTGATGGATGTAAAAAATAAAATAAAAATAAAGGATGCCTTTCTTGCAAGCCACCAGTTCCATGTCAATTTCTTTGAGGTCATAAATAAGATGCCAAAGTTGATCTTCAGATCTTAAAAAGGAAGGCTTAATATTTACAAATGACTTATCTGGTATGGTGCAGGAATCCTCCAACTACTGCTCAGAAGAGTCGAGGCGTATCCACTGCACAAAATGTGGCAACTCACACATTTGGATCTGCACCAATAGGACAAAGGTCAAGGCAAGATGGTGCCAGGTTGGGCAATCATTAAATTGTCTATTATGGTTGCTATTCCTCTCTTTCACTTGTTCAAATTTTAATGAAAGCTACTGGTGTACAGGATTGTTGTCAATATCACCAAGCCAAAGATGGGGATGGATGGGTAGAGTACAAAGGATCATTGGTTTTTAATAGACCACAAAAGGTATCTAAATTTCACAGTAATTTATATTATCTTGAAAGATTCATGAGAAGTAGTGTTCAATTTGGTTCATTTACCAGTTCGATAGATAAAAGTGTCATTTAGGAACAGATTATCATTTCCTGAAAATCTTGGAATTAGAGTATTTTTTATTATGGGTTCTTAAAGCAAGGCAAACATTTTAATGTCATGTTGTTCGAGTCCTGTGCCATGCAAACTAAGTTTGGCATTTAAGTGGAGAAGGGCAGAGGATTGGGTTCATTATCTCTGAATTTTGAAAGTGTATGCCCCAAACAGATATTATAGTCTCAAAAAAAGCTGCACGTTATACTAGATCATTACTGTCAAGTTCGATTTTCAATAGATATTGTAGGAAGCAATTTATCAAAAAATATAAATACTTAGATTATTCAAAATATTTGGACTCTTGTACTTAATGGTTACCTTGGCTTCATTACCAAGCTTCGAATTGTTGATGGTGCAACGAAGCAAGTCCATCATCTGTCTCTAGGATTTTCCTCTGGTTTGGTCAAATCTTAACATGGTTTATGTGATCAAGTCAACGGTATATAGGGTGGTTCTCCACTTTTTAACTGTCTATGAATTACTGTATTTATGTGCTTAGAGGGTACAATCAAATTATCAACACTCTGGCCAATTAGTGTGGCACTACTATCAAATGTCAACTCCAAAGAGTTGAAGTCAGCATCTAGCTGCACATGAACAGTGGTTTCCCTTCCTTTCAGATGTAATTTTGTTGATCATGCTTTCTCTCTATGTGCACCCATAAGATGCTCATTCTTCATAATGTTTGTTAATATACTTGTCATTCAGGCGGAGATACCTCGTGCTTTCGTTTGTGCTGAAGGCAAGATATTTGATGTGTCAGAATGGGCCATATGTCAGGTCAGTATTCTGTCATTATGAAAAAGATGGAAATATGACCTTTGCAGCTATTACTTGTATTTACGAATCTCCTCTGTGCAGGGCATGACTTGTAGACCCAATACCCATAGACCGAGTTTCCATGTGAACATGGTTGGATTAGAGAAATCATCCCAGAGATCCAATTCAAGTAGGTACCCGTGGGATTTTGATGCTGAGATGACAGATGAAGATGAAGAATTCGAGCTGTGGCTCCAGCAAGCTCTAGCATCTGGACTTTTTTGTGAGACGCCAAAGCGGAGAAAAACTTGGAGTCCTTTCAAGTTGAATCAGATGAAAGGAAAGAAGCAATGGAGAAGGTCTTCATGAGTTGCATGCATCATAATTGGTTACGATGCTCAGATGCCATTTTCGTGATGATTCAACATCCACTGCCATTTAAAATCAGGACAAAATGAAAAATGATGATAAAGAGACATGATGTGATATCTTAAGGTTTCATATGCATCAACATGGAGATGACCAAGCTTCTCATCAGGGGAGAGCTCATCTGTTGGCTTGGCTAAACAAGTATAAATGTGCTGGTTAGCTGATCCATTTGTATATATCATCCTAATTATCCGGCTTGCGTACACACCACCCTTTCCAGACTATGTGGGATTACACTAGATATGTTGTATCCTAATTATCTGGCAGCATTTATCTATTGCAATGCTCAGTTTTGAGCTAGATCCTTTGAATTGATTAGGAGGAACAAAACTGAGCAAATCTTTGTACATCTGATGATCCTGCCTGGACTTGGACTACTTGAGGTGCAATAAATTTCAGAGAAAAAAATTGTACTCCTCTGTGCAATGCAGTTGTAGGACAATTCATACTGTTGATCCAGCTGCATTTTACATATTTAAACACGAGATCTACATTCTTTCCTTCTGATACCTTTATGTGAAGTTAATAGATTTGGACATAGCGAGAGTTTAGTACATTATACTGTTTTTATTCTCTTGGATAGATTTGGATCTATTGGGTGCAAATGTAATCCAAATTTTAGATCCTTGTTTGAGCAAATAAGCATTAAAATTTATGGTTCTTTGGGAATAATTAAGAGTAGTCAGATCATGATCATCTTTCAACCAAACTGAGACACAAGCTGATGTAAAATCTGATCCTAATTTCATAAATTGCAAGGAGGTTAATAGTTTTCTTTTGTTTTCAAACTTGCACTAGCCTTTTATCACTTGGTTCAGAATACACTGAAGTTTGCCTACTAGAGAGTAGTAAAAGATTCTTTGCACAAGATCAGAGACAATCTGAGATAATATATCTTTCTGTAAAGTCCAAAGAGCAAAACTGAATTGTTCAAACCCAAGAGAACAGAATCTGTAGCCCCCAAACCCCTGGCTCTTCCACATTCGTTCCCTCGTATAATTTCTTTGGCTAATGTCACAGATCATCTTCCTCTAAATCCTGTAATAAATCTCTGGATGCCGGCAAAATCTGATACCATCTTCACTTTAGAGAAGTTACCTTGCTTCTTAGTCTCAATGTAGTGGACTAGGAATTTGCTCTGTTCATCACCATTTGTCTACAGCAACATGATGAAAGGGCATTAATAAGCAAATATAAATGGACATTTTTGCAATGAGAGTACAAAACTAAACATGCCTATCAGGTCCTGCTTTAAATGTCTCTTTTACAGTCAATAAGCAAACATTCTGCTTTTGAGAAATAAATTAGTATTCTGTATCTCTATTAATATTTGGGGATAATCTTACAAACATCTACTATCTCTCATTCCAGGTTAGTTGTTCTTGCAATATTTAAGTGACTTAAACAGTTAAACCCTTGCAAAACTAGTGGAGAATCCTAGAAATAATGTACACACTCATGAATAAATCAAGGACTCCCTTAAGGTAAAAGATGTAAGAGATTATGATTGAGAAGTTCATATTCATCTTGTAAGATTAGTCATTGTGAGCCAATGAGGTGCCAGAGCTTGCCACTTTCGAATAACAAGTTAAACGGGAAAGAGTAAAACGCTTGATCCAGAACATGGATAGTTACCTCAAATGCAAAGAAACCGCCAGGTTTCAACATTGAAACAGCTCCATCACAGAGATGGATAAGGTCATTCATACCACTTGCTCCACCGTCTAACGCTAGTCTAGGTTCATGTCTACCAACTTCAGCTTGTAGTCCACCAATATCTTTGCTTGGAATATATGGTGGATTACTGACCAGTCCCACAAATTGTCCTTCATCATCTCTCAAAGGCTCAAACCAAGATCCTTGCTTTACATACACTTTTTCCTGGCACAAACATACAAGACAATACTCTATTCAAAATTTGCATCCCTAAAAGTTTAATCAATGATTACCCTCTATTTCACTGACTTCTGATCAAGAAAGCCCAAATTCTCATTTTTCTTCGGCCACAAATATTTAAGAATCACAACTTTTGCTAAACTAGTCAATTCTACAACTATAGCAGTTAGCTTTAAAGATCAACTAGCTTGAGAAAATCAACTGTGAAAATACAGTAACACGGAAGTAAAATCTCAAAGAACAACAAGCAACCACAACTATGCCTCAGTCCGAAACAAGTTGGGTTCAGCTCTATGAATCCCCGCCTTCATTTAAGCTCTTCAAACCGTACTAAGAGCAACAAGCAACAACTACGCCTCAGTTTCAAACAAGTTGGGGTCAGTTATATGAATTTCCGCTTTCATTTAAGCTCATTGCTAACCATACTAAGAGTAACAACAACTACGCCTCAATCCCAAATAAGTTGGAGTCGGCAATATGAATCCCGCTTTCATTTAAGCTCATTTCAAACCATACTAATCGCAACAAGCAAATTGCATAAAATACTAACCTCCAATTCATACCTCTGCACATTATAAGATGCAACTGCAGTAGCAACAGGGCTTAAATCAGTAGCAACAACTCTACCAGAACTACCCAAAATCTTTGCAATCCCAATAGCAAGTGCACCACTTCCAGTCCCCAAATCAGCCCACAATCCTTCCCTCAACTCCTCATTCTCCTTAATAGCATCATCCACAAGGTCCACAATCAGCTCAGTCTCAGGCCTTGGTATCAAAACCCCTTCTTGAACACTCAAAACCAAATCCCTCCAATGCTCACAACCAACTACATACTGAAAAGGCCTTCTTTCTTCTACCCTTTGTTTCCACAGCATATACAGTTGTTCCAAAGACGCCCGGATTGAAACTGAGCTATTATCATTGTAATTATTTTGGGGTTGTTGCAAGAACGATTTGGGCGTTTGAATTGCATCTTCAACAAGCCAATTTAGCTCTCTGAGCAACAATTCGGAGTCTGGACCATTGTCCAGTTCCAAGAAAGTGGAACCCACAGAAGAAGTTAGGGATTTAGCCCAAAGGTGCCATTTTTTGAGGTCTGATATGGTTGTTTTGAAGGTGGGCGGCCTTAAAAATAGCGGTTTTTGAAGTTTCACTGAGGTAGCTGGAGATGAAACAGAGCAACATGAAATGGGTCGAATGAAGCTTTGCCTCATTTCTTCAAAATCTCTCGCAAATCGCAATCTTCTTTTGGATATTTTAGCCCCACCCGCTGTTTGGTATTTGTTTCGAGGCCCAATTAAATTTTATGCTGTTCTTTACTTCGGTTACTAATACTATAGTTCCCCTAACTTAATTACTAGTAATAATAATAAGGAAAAATCACACCACACATTTATTTAGGGGTTAATATTATAACTTTTAGATCTACTTTTTTTTTATATTACTACTTATAACATTTTAATTACAAGTATTAACATATTAGTTTTAATTATTAATTAATTATATATTATTAACTACTCGTAATATATATTATATAATGTTATATAATTAATAGGTGAGAGAAATAATATTAATGAGAGGGAATCAATTTGTAATTATCTATTACACCTTTTAAGGGATTTTTTAACTTATCACATGTTAACCCACACTCCACCCTCGCCGCGTTACTCTCAAAATATCTTTTCCATAAATATAGTAATTTATAATTGACAAGATAAATCTTTCCCTTGATATTCTCCTAATTAGTTGATTTTTATTTTGATTATTTTATTATTTCCAAGATAAATATTGATTACTATTCAAATACTTTTTATTTATTAATGACTATTGGGGCCTTACATTTTTTTTTAAAAATAAATAAATTTATCACCGTATATTGTAACACGTAATTTTCTCTCTCTGTAATCCATCTTTTTTGCTTTTCTTGATGTTTTTTTTATTTTAAATTTTGAATATTGTTTTTTATTTTTTTAATCTGATATTTTTAGAATTAAGAATTCTATATTTTGAAAATTTGATTTCGTTTTTTATTTTAATTAATCTGAAACTTGATTTTTTGAGGAAAAAAATTGTTTTACTGAAATTTTGAACTCATTTTTGGTGTGTTTTTCTATATCTAAAATACTATGTTATGGGTGAAATAAATATATTTAATTCTGAAATTTGTTGATATATATAGATAATATGAGATCATAAAATCTTTAACAAGGAGTTCCTAAGTTTTAGCCTAAATATGATAAAAAAATCACACTTAAATACGGAAAATAAATTGAAGAGAGAGAAAAATATAGTACTTGTATTAATTATTGCAGTTTAGACTTTTAATTACATGTTTTGATTTTTGGGTGATGTATATTTCTTTTGCTACAATTTCTGACAACAATATATAATATGCATTATTTTACTGTCAGATTTATTCTTCCCAGATTTATACCCGTTGGATACCAATTTCATAAATTTTTATTTTTTGTCTTTGTTCTTAAATTTCAAGTTGGATATCAAGTGTATATAAATTGGATACAACATTAACTTGTTTTAGATTGTCTGATTTGGTTGAAATACCAGTTACATTTTGTTTTATTCATTTTTCATGTGGGATATCTGTTGGATACCAATTGAATACAACATTAACTTGTTTAGGTTGTCTAATTTGATTAAAATCTCAATTACATGTTGATTTTTTAATTTTTCAATGGAATATAAATTCGATACTAAATTTATACAAATTGGATACAATATTAACTAGTTTTACGTTGGCTATTTCAGTTGAAATCTCAATTATATGTTGTTGCTTTTTCAATTTTACCACTGGAACGTCAGTTGGACAGCAAATGTATACCAATTTCATACTAAGATTTGACTTAATTTTTCTAGTCGATATCAATCGCATACCAACATTACCTATTTTTTTAGTATACATTTGAAAAACACTGAATACACAAATGATTAACTAGCACACATAATAAATACTCTGAAATTATAATTCATTAACTTAAAAGACAAAATAAATTAAAACATGAGTTTGCCACAATAAAACAACCAAATAAAAATAAAATAAATTATGTCTTTTTTCAGAAGGGTAATTTGAACATGTCTTCCTGTTGTGTTCCTCCCGACGACATGTACTGCACGTAATCTTAGACCTCTTGAATTTCACATCAGTTAACCATTTACAACGTTCAAGTTGTGGTCTCCTTATAGTTCTTTTTGAACCAGGCGACAATAATTTATGTTCAGACACTTTTTGAATTGCATATTTTCATGTTTCATCATAAGTTACTGTGTCAGTATTACATCATACAAAAGTACAAATAACTTTTATACATATGTTATATCAGTATACAAATTTCATACCATTTTTACGCATACAAAATTTATACAAAAGTAAAAATACATATGTTATTTTTAAACAATTTCATATGTTATTACAAAATACAAAAGTAAAAACACATATGTTATATCAGTATACAAATTTCATACAATTCTTATTCACACATTTTTTACCTATTTCATGCCAAAAGTTATCAATTATTCATACCAGAATCATGCCACTAGAATACCAAAATAATTTCAACTTAGAAATATTAATTGTCATTTCTTTAATAAACAATATACCAAATTCATTACATTATTATTCTCAAAATTCATTACAATATAATGCAAAAAAATAAAAAAAGTCCAATCAAACTAGAAATCACACCAAAAAACATTATCGATTGTCATACATGTCTGGTTGTATTAGTATACAAATTCCAAAGAAAAAATTATCTATTTTTTTAACCAGAAATATATCAAAAAATAAAAAATGGGTCATACAAATAATGAACAAATTCAATGTTCATACCAAAATAAAACATTATACATTTAAAAAAACCGCCATAATTCAAATTATTATACACAACAAAAAATCTGAAATCAGTATACAAATTTCATACAATTATTATGCACACTTTTCATACCTATTTCATGGCAAAATTATACATATTTCATGCCATAAGTCGTCACTTTTTCACAGCAGAATCATGTCACTATAATATCAAAATAATACCACTTGTAACTATTAATTGTCATTTATTAGACAAATAGTATACGAAATTCATTCAAATATAATTCTAAAATCGTACCAACATGGTATAACCAATATACCAAATTCAAATAAATTTTATGTAATTTTTTAACCAGAAACATACAAAAAAATGAATGTTCAAACCAAAATCTATACCAATTTCACACAAATTTTATGTAATTTCAAAAGTGAATATTCATACCAAAAAAGCCATAATTAAAACTATTATACACAAACAAAATCTGGTTTTTTTTTCCAGAATCACTGTTCATATTTTTTTAACGTTTGGTTTGTATTACAATACAAATAAAAAACCGCAAAGAACACTAACCTGAAGGATCTCATCTACCACCATGCTTTATTAATACTAATAAGAAGCCGTCCATTACAAGAAAATAAAAAATCATTGAATAAAAACGAATATGAATTAGATGAGAGTGACAGTTTACAGAGAAAATATTAAGAAGAGAGAGAAACATTCCAACAAAAGAAAAGAAATATGTTTGAACAAATTTTAACTCATTTGAGCTAAACAAGGAAAATAAATATTATTATTTTAATTAATTTGAACTGATTGAGTAAAAAAAGGAAAACAAATATTCCTATTTTGTTTTGAATCCATAAATTTATGGCATTATTAATTATCCTTAATGTATTCAAATTAATGGCATATCCATTTTTTTCTTTTTATGATTTTCAAAAAAATGTTTTTTTAATATAATTTTAATTTTTTTTTTAATAAAATGTTACAACCTGAAATTTTTTATTGTTACAACTTGAAAGTTTTATTATATTGTCATAACTTGAAAATATTAGTCTTATATATGTCATTTATAAAATTTTCACTAATAATAAAGGGGCTGGGGTTTGACAAATAAAGATGGAGGCTTTGTTTGGTCGTTTAATAATATTTTTTTTTGTATTTGACGGCTTAGCTCACACATCTACCAATCAAAGAAGCTAAATAACATGTCGTTGTTTGAACTAAGTAAGTATTTTTTATGTTCTTATGATGTGATGTTGCTGATTACGAATTTTATCCATATTTTTACTTTTATGCAGTAAATATAGATTTAAGCAATTCTGTCATTCGAATTTAACATTAGATATATCATTGGCACATGAACAAATCTCTTGCTCTGTTCTTATGATTATCCTTTTTTGATTAATTGATTCGGTTATATAGAAACTAGCAAGGCCTATAACAATTTTTTATAACTCAGAAAAACCAAATTGAGGAAAAGGAAGTCATAGAGAGACTGTTCAACATTTCATTATCTATACGATAGCAGATAATGGTAGCACACTGGTCTACTATCAAACGAGACTAAGTTCATGTAAATATATGGAACAACGAATGCACAAGTACATATAAGAGTTGAACAAGCTAGAACAAAAGTTGGACAAGCTGGAACTAAAATTGCAACAACTGGAACAAAAGTTGCAACAACTGAAACTAAAATGAGAGAATTGATGATGAGATTATGAAGCTTAAGGAGCCTAAAAAACTAGTTGATCTTATCTTGCTAAGAAATTTTTTCAACAGAGGATAGAGTTGGCTACTCTAAGAAGAAGGCTAAGTATGAAAGAATAATGAGGATGTAATTACGAAAGAAATCGTGTCGTCGAAGTTTCGACGGCGATCGAAGCTCTATTAGTTGCTACTATAGTAATAAATTATTAGGGGTCTGATTGGGCCACTATAGTAGAATTAGAAGTTTAATTTGTCTCTATAGCAAAATTAGGGGGTCTGGTTGGCCTTTATAACATAATTGGGGGGTCTGATTGGTCCCTTTATAACAGACAATTTTTTTTAACTAAAAGTGCAAAATTATGGACAAACGCTTAACTAATTATGTAACTTATGCATTGATACTTACTCCATAGACGTTGACCTGTGTATACAAATTGAAGCCGGGCTTTCACTTGTGAAGTATACAAATTAAAGTCTGGCTTCCACTTGTGAAAATTTTCTATAATAACCCCAACACTTTTTTTTTGCTCGGCAATTTCAGTCTCAAGTTTTGCAATCTTCTTAGCATCTCTGTGAAAATTTCCATAGTAACCCCAACACTTTTTTAATGCTCATTGAGATCGGCAACTTCAGTCTCAAGTTTTTCAATAATCTTAGCTTCTCCTATTTTCTTATGCAATGTGCAAGCAAAAGCTCCTGATATTAAAAAAAAAAATTTAAACATTTTAAAATCAGACCTGATTAAACTTTCTTACCATACTTAATACTTACCCCATATATGAGAAGTTGTGCATAAAAATATTACCCAACAGTTAAAGTCATGTCTTCATCTATTTCACTGGGATTTGACCTTGTTTCGACGGCGATCGAAGCTCTCTTAGTTGCTACTATAGTAATAAATTATTAGGGGCCTGATTGGGCCACTATAGTAGAAGTAAAAGTTTAATTTGTCTCTATAGCAAAATTATGGGGTATGGTTGGCCTTTATAACATAATTGGGGGGTCTGATTGGTCCCTTTATAACAGACAATTTTTTTTAACTAAAAGTGCAAAATTATGGACAAACACTTAACTAATTATGTAACTTATGCATTGATACTTACTCCATAGACGTTGACCTGTGTATACAGATTGAAGCCGGGCTTCCACTTGTGAAATTTTTTTCTATAATAACCCCAACACTTTTTTTATGCTCGGCAATTTCAGTCTCAAGTTTTGCAATCTTCTTAGCATCTCCGTGAAAATTTTCATAGTAACCCCAACACTTTCTTAATGCTCATTGACTTCTGATATTTAAAAAAAAATAATTAAACATTTTAAAATCAGACGTGATTAAACTTTCTTACCATACATAATACTTACCCCATATATGAGAAGTTGTGCATAAAAATATTACCCAACAGTTAAAGTCAGGTCTTCATCTATTTCACTGGGATTTGACCTTGTTTCGACGGCGATCGAAGCTCTCTTAGTTGCTACTATAGTAATAAATTATTAGTGGCCTGATTGGGCCACTATAGTAGAATTAAAAGTTTAATTTATCTCTATAGCAAAATTAGGGGGTATGGTTGGCCTTTATAACATAATTGGGGGGTCTGATTGGTCTCTTTATAACAGACAATTTTTTTAAACTAAAAGTGCAAAATTATGAACAAACGCTTAACTAATTATGTAACTTATGCATTGATACTTACTCCATAGACGTTGACCTGTGTATACAGATTGAAGCCGGGCTTCCACTTGTGAAGTATACAAATTGAAGTCGGGCTTCCACTTGTGAAAATTTTCTATAATAACCCCAACACTTTTTTTATGCTCGTCAATTTCAGTCTCAAGTTGTGCAATCTTCTTAGTATCTCCGTGAAAATTTCCATAGTAACCCCAACACTTTCTTAATGCTCATTGAGATCGGCAACTTCAGTCTCAAGTTTTTCAATCTTCTTAGAATCTCCTATTTTCTTATGCAATGTGCAAGCAAAAGCTCATGATATTAAAAAAAACACTTTAAACATTTTAAAATCAGACCTGATTAAACTTTCTTACCATACTTAATACTTACCCCGTATATGAGAAGTTGTGCATAAAAATATTACCCAACAGTTAAAGTCATGTCTTCATCTATTTCACTGGGATTTGACCTTGTTTCGACGGCGATCGAAGCTCTCTTAGTTGCTACTATAGTAATAAATTATTAGTGGCCTGATTGGGCCACTATAGTAGAATTAGAAATTTAATTTATCTCTATAGCAAAAATAGGGGGTCTGGTTGGCCTTTATAACATAATTGGGGGGTCTGATTGGTCCCTTTATAACATACAATTTTTTTTAACTAAAAGTGCAAAATTATGGACAAACGCTTAACTAATTATGTAACTTATGCATTGATACTTACTCCATAGACGTTGACCTGTGTATACAGATTGAAGTCGAGCTTCCACTTGTGAAGTATACAAATTGAAGTCGGGCTTTCACTTGTGAAAATTTTCTATAATAACCCCAACACTTTTTTTATGCTCGGCAATTTCAGTCTCAAGTTTTGCAATCTTCTTAGCATCTCCGCGAAAATTTTCATAGTAACCCCAACACTTTCATAATGCTCATTGAGATCGGCAACTTCAGTCTCAAGTTTTTCAATCTTCTTAGCATCTCATATTTTCTTATGCAATGCACAAGCAAAAGCTCCTCATATTAAAAAAAAACTTTAAACATTTTAAAATCAGACCTGATTAAACTTTCTTACCATACTTAATACTTACCCCATCTATGAGAAGTTGTGCATAAAAATATTACCCAACCGTTAAAGTTAGGTCATCATCTATTTCACTGGGATTTAACCTTGTTTAAAATGATGATAGGCCTGAAAACAAACAAAAATCAGATACAAAAATAAAATCTAACCTACAATAAATACCAACACTTACTTTTTCAGTTCCGATAACAAATTTAGTTGTCAGGGTGTTACATTACTTTTTCAGTTCCGATAACCAATGTAAATACTTCATCCATTCTTTCTAACTAACGAAATGAAGACGAAAATATTTCTTTCGGAAGAAGCTATGAGTGCACTGCTCTACTGAAAATGTTGTATCAATGGAGTACTATTGAGACGTTGGAGTTCTGTGATACTGTGAGTGGAGCTGTTGTTTTTGGTCTGTATGGTCGTCTATCTTGACGATTGTATGCACGCCATTTGCTTCTGGGTTTCTTTTTGTAAAGAAGAGTGGGCTGAGTATTGGGTCGGGTGGGGTTTGCTGAATTTGGCGAGAATGGAGTTGGGCTGCTAGGTTGGCCCAAAAAATGGTCTCTTGAAGGTTAAAAAAAAGAGAAGTTAGAATAGAAAACAAAATGTGGTTAGAAAGTAAACAAAATGTGGTAACATATGGGATAAGTTGGGAAGGCCTCCATTGTATGCGTACGAGTAACTTTCAACTCACTATAAGGTTAAGCCCTACACCTCTACCACTCCATCGTGGAAGACAAAATTATTTGTGCAAGTAAACTTTCAATATTTCTTTTTTGTTTTGTATATTTTCTTATTACTATTTATGTGTAAAAATAAAAACTCTATAGAAATTTTGATTTATTTTTAAAAAAAAAATTGTATTGGGTTAGAAAACCAATTGACACAAATCTTCTACTAAATGCTACGTATATATTTAAAGACTGAATTTACTAAATGTAACACCATTATTGATCTTTGATTTAATTGGTGGGCCTTTCAGATGCCACCTCTCTTTGGGCCTTAAATAGTCCATTTTTGAAACAATCCTATCTAAAAAAGAATGAATCAACAACAAAGTCAAGCTAATATAATAGCTAAACAACAACCTCAATAATATAAAAAATACTCGATGAGCATCCCAACAATAAATAATTATATTATTCTCCATGCAAAAAGAATTACAAATATCACGATTTGTGAAGTCAAATAGATTTTTTTTCTAAAAAGTAAAGTTTCCATAATAGCAGGCCATGAAAATAATGTATTGGTCGTTATGCGAGAGATCAAAAGCTGGTATTGGCCCAAATATGTCATACAACATTTTACAGAAAAAGACCACCTGGTATGTTATTGGGCAATGCCCAAATCTAGGGGAGAACTTATGGATTTTGAAAAAATAAAAAAAGAAATCTTATACTAGTAACAAAGAAAGGGTCTACATACACCAACCCTTTTCTAGATATCACTTTGTAGGATTACACTAGGTATGTTGTTGTAGACTTCTAGTTATAGAAAGGTGGCATACGAAGTAAGTTACTCTAATGGATTGTCATTTGAAGTTTATGGGTTTCTAGTTCTTATGTTGATTTCATGTTAATACTACACTGATAATGAAGGGTATTTTGGAATCATCTTTTCAACGCCACCGAGTTTGCTAAGTTTCGAGTTTGAATGAGGGAGATATGCCCGTTTGAAGTCAGCATGTCCAGTTAAGGAAAGTTACCCAAAATTATGAGGGGTATTTTGGTCTTTTTCTTACCCCTTTAGATTAACATGTTTTTAGTAAATATTTTGGGGTCAAATCTGATTTGGGTCAGTTTTACAAATCCTAATTTATGCTTAGGGTTTTAGAAGAGAGTTCAAGAAGCAAAAAGAGGAGAAAAGAGGAAAGATTCAAGGCGTTCGTCAGGATTCGTGAGATTTGTCGAGGATTTTTGCCAAATTAAGATATGTAAGTTTTCGTAGTGTTGGGTTCGTTCACCCACACGCCAATCATGATTTACATATTTGAATTTCATCCATAAGATTTAGAATGTTGAGTTCTTGATAAGTGTTCTTGAAGTATTGCTTTCGTTCTTAAGATAAAAATATAAGTTTGAGAGTTGTTTTTTAGTAGATTCTCGTGTACTTGTATTAGGTAACTGAATCTAAGGAAAATTTGAGAAAAGAAATTGATTCTTGACAAGTTAGGGTCAGAAAACGAGAAGAAAAATTCATCGGAAAGTTCTGGGGGAGGGGTGGCGGGTGCGCCCCAGATGCACCAGAGGGTCTGGGGCGGCGCGCCAGCAATGCGTTAGGGTCACATGCCCCAATCCTTTTTTCCGCCGTTTGCTCCATCTAAATCCTTTTAAAGTATACATTTACTTCCTATTGATTATAACTACTCTAAACTACATCTAAACATCGAGAGATCATCCTTAACATGAATCATAACCTTGAATTCATAATTCAAATTCAAGGTAGAAATAAGAGTTAAGTCTTGAGAGTTCTTTCGAGTCATTTTGAGAAATCTTTTACAATCTTTCAAAACTTGTTTTAAGACTTGAGTACCTGAGTATGAGAATGAGTAAAGTTGAGTTTCATTTTCAAAATGAATATATGGGAACTAAGTATTCCCAAGAGTAAATGTTTTTACATTTAAGATGAGGAGGAAACTTTGATTTCCAAATGAGTTATGAGGACTTTTGAGTACTATCTCTTTTAAGAGAAGTATTTTGAGTAATAATCTCAAACTTGAGGATGATGAAATATTTTTAAACATATGAGCTAAGTTATATTTTGAGAATAGTATTGAGCACCGATATGAAGACGAGTTCAGATAACTCAAAGTCCTCATAACTGGAAATTGGAATAATGTATAAAGTAGGTGGATTATTGGTAAAAGTAGCTAAAGTTTTAAAAGCGCCATCTTCAACAAAGAGCTGACAATTCTCTCGTGCCCTTTAACTACGATATTAGGGCATGTTTGGTTGACTTATAAAAAGTAATTTATAAGTCAAAAGTTAAAAATCATAAGTAGATGATATTTTACTTTTCAATTTTTAATTTTTTTTTACCTAAAGTGGGTGCTTAAAACTTAAAAGCACTTTATAATCTTTCCAAACACCTCCAAAACTAAAAAACTACTTAAAAATAAAAAATATCTAAAAATAAGTTAATCCAAACGGCACTAACTAATTTTATCTATAGATTTAATATTTGGGATGATAACTTGATCCCTCAATTATTATAAAATTTATTTTTATTTTTGTGATACATTATACAACATATTTAAGCTAACAATATGTTGTATCATATATCGCAAAAAATAAAATAAACTTACCAATAATTGAGGGATTAAATTATTATCCCAAATACTAAATCATACATTTATAGATAAAAAATACTTAATAATATCATATTTAAAGGGCACAAGAGAATTGTAGCATTGGATTCTCAGCTCTTTGTTCAAGATGTGGCTTTTAAAAGATTCTATTTTATCAAAAGCTCTTAGTAGGAGATGATGTATAACTTTAGCTACTTTTACCTACAATTCACCAACTTTATACATTATTCCATTTAAATAGTAAAAAGTCAAATCTCAATTGCATAGAAAGCTTGTTGAAAAATTACATAAGTCATAAATCGTATCCATTTCATGAATAAAAACACACATACGTATTTCTTTAATTTTAAATTGTCACATGTGGTCTTGAGGAGGTTTAAACTTTAGAGTAAATAATCGTTTATATCTGTTTATAATTTAAATTAAAACAACCATTTTACATCTTTTAATATTTTATTTATAATTTAATTAAAAAAAACATAATTTGCCATTTTGGAATTGATTTTTTGTTAAAATTGAGACTGTTGAACCTCTAGATGTTTCTCTTGGAGTAATAAATTGGAGGGTCTCCCACATGTTGACTACAACATATTGGTCCCCCATGGCCACCACCCCATATATAAGTTTCATTTAATTTATCACTCTTCCTTTACTATGTTTTAACTAGTTGATTGAGATTGCATTAAGTTCTCATTAGAATAAATTATAATAGGCATAATATGTTAACTAAGTTGATAAAAGTGACAATATTAAGAAAGAAAAAACCCAAAGTTACAAGTCTTTAAAAGGTATTTTTGATCAAGCTGTTCTTGGACTCCCTTTTAAGACACTCACTAATTTCTTATTATAGTATATGCGAATAAGATAAAAAAAAATACACTATTCTAATATTTACTAGTTCGTTTAACTAAAGGCGACATACATTTTGTTCCTTTTTCTAATTTTTCCATCTTCAATGGCTTTCCCGATTAGAGAAATGTCAAAGGAGAATATTCGTTGGCTAATGAAATTTGAGAGGTCTCGATTATGTTTAATTTTCAGCTAAAATAAAAATATCAAATCTTAATAGATAAAGTAATCAAGTATTTATGCTAGTGAGATGTAATATATAGTTCGTACAATTAATTGAGATGTATAATACAAGTTAACTCGGACTCCATAATTATTAGAAAAAAAGGTTCTAAAGGGACTAAAAATCAATGTTTTCAAAAGTATAGGAGGTAAAGCGTGAGAGTGTAAAAGAAGGTTCCAAAGCAAATTGTCAAAGCAAGTGGGCAACTTTTAAATTGACATTATTGACCTTAAAGAGAAATGGCGTAGCCGCGTGGGACTTAGGGAGCCGACGTACAATGTAGTCAACTTGCAATTGCATTTAATTCAATTCACCGCACCAACGTTAATCAATACGTATAATATAATTATTTAATTAATCGAGATCGTATGGTAGTATGGTTGAACGCATTGCTTAATTTTTAATTTATCTTTTTTATAATAACAACTTCCATAAATACGATGAAAAGCATATATAAAATATTTTGAGGGACAATTAAGTCTTTAATGTATGCCTCGAAAGTCCGATGCATTGCTAATTCTATTATTTGCCATATATTAATATGCATGACATAATTAATACCTGTCTAATATAACCAAACACAATATTAATAAGGGAAAATTGTACATAATGGCAAACTATTAATTCAAATTAAATGGTATAACCACACTTTGATTTAATTGTGTCCTGTAGCAAACTGTTTGCCAGTCGCCTCTCTCCCTCAAACTCTCGCTCGCCACTCTCCCTGTCTCGCTCGCTCCCTCTGTGCT
>JAJOOO010025680.1:0-21701 GCA_029582685.1 Solanum piurae | reverse complement strand
AATTTGAAGAGTCAATCAGATCTTTTATATATTTTTATATCTTTTAAATATTTAAGTAATTAATTATCGTGATTCATAATATTTTATACAATTATTTAGTATAGTAAAATAAATTTAAAAGAAACAAACAAAACGAATTCATCATAGGAAATTACCAAAGCATCCTTCAATACATCAATAATGGGTCCGACTTTTTGTTTTTAAGAAATTGCACATTCGAAGGATATTTTTGTCCAAAGTGGAAATATTGTGTAAAAAATGTGTATTTATTGTGATTTGAATGTTTTGTGGGGTAATAGGACGCACGCAAAGTTAAGGTGTCTTTTTGAAAATCCGGGACAACTTCAAGTATCACTTAATATTTTTTCTCAAAATCTAATTTACTTTTGTAAACTATGTGTCAGATCAAAATCAGATTAACAAATTCAAAAGGAATGAGTAATAAATAGCTCATACAATGACATATTTATTATTCTAAATAATAAATATGTCACTAAAAATCTTGTTAGCTTTTGGTTGAAAGCTAACAAGATAGTTACAATCATAGTTGCATTGACATTTCTTATATAGTATAATATACTTATATAGTATAATATATAAAAAAAAAAAAAATAAGAATTAATCTAAGGAACTATATATCTAATATTTAAATAGATAAATGTTTTATAACATTTTAATTTATAGGAGGGTAAAATCGTAATTCAACTTTCAACTTTTTTATTCCCACTTTTAGTAATATATAAAAATTATGATTATGTAAAGCACGAGTAATTTCTCTAGTCTTATTAAAATAATAGAAAATTGACCGCCTCCAACCTCATTGACACATTGTAGTACATAAAAACATTACCTGTCGGTGACAAAATAAAGAAATATGAATTTACTACATCATTTGCAACAATTTGAACTATTCTGAAACACGATTTTCTTTCTGAATTATTTTATCACTATACAAAATGTCTAGCGGTCTTTTATTAAAATAAAATTTTTAAATAAGAATAAGTACAAGCAAAGGGGGTTAGACCTTACCTTACCAATCCTAATAAGATAATGAACTACTCCAACATTGAATTCAAAATAAATAATTGCATTCGATTGACATTATATATCATATTAATGCCTAATCAAGTATATAAAAACTTTAATCCAGATTCATGAAACTTTTGCTCTGTGATACGATTGAGATTCTCACTCATCTCCATGGTAAAATAATTCTTCCAATCTCCAATCTCTCCTTTACGAAAGAACGTTTTATTTCCCTCTCCAGTTGACAACTTCTCATTTGTATTCACCTTCAAATTGCTCAAATTCTCAAAGCTACACATTTTTAATATTTCATCGACAACTCCACAATTTTCTTCCTCTATAGAAAATTGACATTCTAAGAATTTTGCCAATCGTTTAAGTTGAATTTTTGGCTTCTCTTTCATTTCTTCATACATGAGGAAAAGTACTTTGTTTGGATTTTCTATGCTTTGTTTTCAATAATCCAACACGTGATTCCAAAACGGTCCATAAATGCTCACCCCCTTGCAAAAAAGATCAAACATTTCTTCAATGGAATTGATATCTTTGTGATCAAGTCTTAAATTGTTTGAAAAATGCCACATAGAAATAAAAGTGTCCCTAGGATTTCTACACAAGTAAACAAGTTTGGTTTCTGAATTTTGAACAGATTTTGGCAATGAAGCAAAGGGCACATGAGTTGCCAAGAGTCTCGGTGAAGTGAAAGATGAAAAATCAGGGACTTGACCATCAACATAGAGTGTATGTTCCAAGAATGGAACAAGAACATGAGGATTCTTGACAAGTAAAGGATGATTTTGTTCAAAAACAGAATGTTTCGTTCGATTAACTAGAGCAAATAGAAGTGATTTTAACCAAATGGTTCCTGATTTTGGAGTTGTAACAAGAATGATATCAGTGTCTTGAGCTTGAAATTGTTGTTGACATGCAATAACACCTTGGATCAATCTTGGTGATGTCCAAAATCCTTGGTATTTGTAGATATATGATCCAATCCATCCCTTTTCTTTTGGAAGGGTAGAGAGCAATTTCTTACACTCTTCACTTAGACTATCCTCTTGTAAATATTTGGGAGGAGAAGTTTGAGATGTTGTCATGATTTTGATGATTGAGTGCTTTCTTCTAGTTACTTATATAGATATCAAAATAGGTAGATTATCTGCATTATCATTTACGTCATTAAATCAAATTATAATTTTAAAAAGGGAAAAAGTTAAATAACTTTTCTAGTCAAAAAGATTATGACATCACCTCTCTTATTCTTATGTCCAAAATATATACATATAAAGATAATTATATGCCATTATCATTTAAGTCACTTAAATCATAATTTTAAAAGAAAAAAAGATAAATGACTTTCCAAGTGATAGTCTCTTTGAGCTATCTACTATAATCATTTAAGTCGTCTATTAGTCAAAATGGAAAAAATAAATGATTTCCTAGTCAACCTCGAATTATATAGATAAATCTTTCATAATCATTTAAATCACCTATTAATCAAAAATGAAAATGAATAAATGATTTCCTAGTCATAAGTACGTCACTTCGAATTATATAGATAAATTACCTCTCATAATCATTTAAGTCACGTATTAGTGAAAAAGAAAAAAAGAAAAAAGAACAAATGATTTTCCTAGTCATCCTCGAATTATATAGACAAATTAGATTATCTGTCATAATCATTTAAGTAACCTATTAGTAAACAGGAAAAAAATAATAATTTTCCTAGTCATAGAGAGTACTACGTTACCTTGAATTATATAGATAAATAACTAGTCATAATTATTTAAGTCGCCTATTACTCAAAAAGGGGAAAATAAATTATATTCCTAGTCATCCTTGAATTATATAGATAATTACCTACCATAATAATTTAAGTCACCTATTACTGAAAAAGGCAAAAATAAATGATTTTTCTAGTCATAGGGAGTACCCCATCACCTTGAATTATATGGATAAATAACTTGTCATATTCATTTTTTCATCGACTGCAGAAGACGGATTGAAGGGTTTTTTTTCATTTAAAATGACGGTAATGAATATGAATTATTTTATTTTTAGAATTAATTTATGGTGTTCCAAGTCACCTTTTGAATTACTAATCAAAAGAAAATATATCTTTTATTGGTTTGCGAAAAAAAAGACCAAGGGAAATGTATGAGGCTCCCCTGAATCCCGTGGTTTTAGCACGATCACTTTTATCAACTTATACCTGATTAATAATTAATCTTGAATACATCATTTGCCTATTACTCGCTTAAAATATTGTTGAATTATATTAGTCTTAACTAAGACGCGATGTTGTGACCTTAGCTTCGACATACACTTATAAAGATGCGTAGATGCGGCCTCTCCTTGTGTATCACACTTAAAAGTCTACTTGTTTGTTGAATCAAAGATTATACTTTTAAGAAGATTTAGATCAAGACGGGTAAACGCGACCTTGTCACTAATTAATTGTGACGCAAAGTTGCGACCTTAGTTAAGACGAAAGATTACGAGCCTAATATATGTAACAAAACTACGCATATTCTAGTGAATCGATTAATGAAGTAAAAAAGAATAGTAAAATTGCTTTAACAACTTTGAAAACCTAAATCCTTTATTAATTAATGTATAAAATTGTTTGCACTGTATTATCCCTCATGATCATGAATTCATGATAATGAGCAAACAAGCACTATATATCTTTTGGCTATTCAAAGAAGGAAGCAGAAAACTCTTTTCGTTAGGCTCGTAAAAAGCCTTTTTTGAAATTTTGAAGTTACCCGTTTAATAAGATACACCTTCTATTCCAGTTTATATGACATTATTTTCTAATTTGTTCATTCCAAAACAGAATGATACATTTTTGTATTTTGAAGAAGCATATTCAACTGATCACCCTTCAATTTATGTTGATCTGCCATGTGTTTAATGTCATATATAATAACGTATTTCGAGAAAATTAAACAAAAGTTTTTCTTTTTACCTTTGTTGCAAACTTTGAAGTGGTTGTTATTGTATAGGAGTAGTATTGTATGAGTGATTTACGGGGCAAATCTTCTTTGGCAATAAATGACCAAATTTGCACCAAATAATAGTGAAATGTGGCAATTTGCCAAAGAGGATTAACCCAGTAATGCATCCACACACAGATTTAAGTCTCACTTGACCAATTGATTTGATGTTGTGTATTTTTAATACTATATGAAACTCTTTTATAGCAAAGAGGAAAAAGTAAGTATTCTTTTATTGGAGTATATTTCAATGCATATGCTCTGTGTAAAGAAATTGGAATAATGTTGCAAAATCTATTTATATACCTTGTCCATGTTTCAGTTTATGTGATATTTTTTTGGGGAAATTGTACATAATGGCAAATTATTAATTCAAATTAAATGGTATAACCACACTTTAATTTAATTGTGCCCTATAGCAAACTGTTTGCCAGTCACATCTCTCCCTCAAACTCTCGCTCGCCACTCTCCCTCTCTCGCTCGCTCGCCTCTCTCGTTTTATACAAAACAGAAATGTATAAATTGTGTTTTTGTTTGTATAAAGCGAGAGAAAATTGTATATATATACATATATTTTCGTTCCCCTCTCCCAAATCTCACTCGCCACTCTCCCAAATCTCGCTCGCCACCCTCACCTCTCTCGCTTATACAAACAGAAACGAAATGTATAAATTGTGCTTTTGTTTGTATAAACCGAGAGAAAATTGTATATACACATGCAAATACATATATCTTCGTCCTATACACTTATAATTATACAATACAAATATTTTTGTGCTCAGTTTTCTTTTGCCTTTCTCTCTTTCTCGTTTTATACATATACAGATTATACATTTCTGTTTGTATACAACTGCTTTCTTTTGTATATGTATAGTGAATTATACAATTGCCTTCTTTGTATATGTATAGCGAATTATACAACTGTTTTTTTGTATATGTATAGCGAATTATACATATATATGTTTGCTATGGAGCGCAATTATGCAAACTTTGCTATAGCATACAAATATGAATTTTGTGTTTGTTATATGTGAAAGTTGCTCTATTTTTTTAGTCTATTCCAATAATGAACGATACGCCTCTAAATTTGAAAATAATTAACCATGCACTTATCTTTTTATCCTTAATGAGAAGTTTGATAACCATATAAATGTTCTGTATGTTAAGGCCAAAGTTTTAAAAAGTATAGCCACACAAATGCTATGACATGTTTCAGACTACAAATTTCACAAAAAAAAATAATCATTTCTTTGGATGTGGCCCTTTCTCGAGTCCTGCTAAACGCAAAATGTTTTGTGCACCAAAGTGTTCTTTTTTATTTTTGGTTTAATCAGATGAACATAGTCGTTTCATTTCTTGTTCCATATAACTTTAGGAAAAGGAGGTTCAATCCTAAATCCGTCTCTAGCTAGTTACCATATAAATTATTCCTTGACCTTCTAATTAGAAGTAAAAGTGAATTTAGAAGTACAATTTGATGAGTATTTATGTCAACATTAACAAATCATTGTGACACTTATGAAAAAGCAACAACAGATAGCAGCATAATATCACAAAAGGGAAAAAGAGTGAGATCTCTAAAGTTTTTGACCATGATTCCATGAAAAAATAAATTATGTTGTGGGAATCTCTTGTTGTTGAATAGTCTTAATGGCATTTGTTGGCATATGCTTTCTTGTTGTCATAGGATATCCTAATAAGGTGCCTGAACTCATAGAACTCTTCATATGCTAGAGATTGGATTAAGGGTGCTAAATTTAGTTAGTTGATAAAAATATAATTCGTTCAACCTGTAGGCGCGAGTTGGTTGAGCTAGCATATATTTGTTGAGGCTAGTTTGGGTATAACCAAATTTGTCCATATAAAGTTTGAGTAAATTTGGATAGTATATGTAGTTCATATTGACTTATAAGTAAATAAATAAAAATTGGTTGAATAACATATATGTAGTCTATATTTACTTCAACATCTTTTCAATGAACAGAAATTAAAGAATAAATCAAGAAACTAAAGCTAGAGACAATAATGAAGTCATGATGGAGTTATATGTTCTATTAACCTCCCATGCATGGGAATGTAATTACACATCTAGATTCAGAATTTAAATATTATGAATTCTATCTCCTAAGATAATAATCTCAAGTTTTCTAGTAAATTAATTTTGAATTTAACAAAATTTTAACCAGAATTACTAAATTATATCAAATCTGTATCTGAAACTCTACCTCTTGCCTCTAATTAAATGTAATGACCCTTTTAACAAGGACAATATATATCCACAACATCACATCATGTCTTTTTTCTTGTACTTTTTCTTCATCATATCCCAAATGAATTATGCCAAAATCAAATGACTATAAATGTTGGTGAACAAATTAGAAACTACTCAAAAGAATTTGAAGAATTGGAGAGGACAAGAACAGCAGGGTATTCTCCTTTAGCAAGATTGCTATATATTAATGCTTTATGCATGAATTAAATTATTTCTTGCCAAGGGAGAATTGCCTTGCATTTCTTAATTTCCACAAAAGTCTAATTCATCTGGTGTCTGTTATTTATATTACGATTCAATTAAATTTGAATTCGCTCATTGCTGTAGGATTCATTTTTAAGGCAACACTTTCAGCATGAGTTTTTTAACGGCAGGTTTATTTAGAGTCCAAAACTTAAACAAATGATATATTTAAAATATTTCTCAAACTCAACTAAAAAGTTGGATATGTAACACTTTTGTTTTTGGTTTTTCATTTGTTATTCGGTACTCGTATTGAAGCTCGATTAATCGGGATTCGCACTGAGTTGTGCTCATCATTGGAAAGCGCTCCCTATCAAGAATTTTTTCATATCAAAAACTCGAAACCGATATGTTTAGTTAAAAAAAAAAAAAACCCTATCTACAGCATCACGTCTTTTTGATGGCGATAATTAACACTAAGTTGTAATGCAAACAAGAAAATTAAAAGAGATCAACACTTCACATTTTGTCTTTTCTCTTTCACTTTCATACCTTATGGGCTAACAAAAAGAAAGTGATTTTTTTTTTTACCAATTACGTGAACAACTAGCTAGAAGGACTATAATTATAATAATAAAAGGGGGGAAAAACTTAGAACTATTTATTACTTGAGATATTCAAAACTTTGCTTGTGGATAGCCATTTGAAGTGCTCTAGTCAAAGCTCTTACATCCAAAGTAGCTTCATTTTCAGCTTCCACAATAGCTTCCATCCCAAAGAAGTACCTACTTGTAACCCTAGCTTGAACAACAATTAGTTTCATATCTTCAAATGCCTCCAAAATTGATACGAGCACATCTTTTCCCATTTTGCATGTCACTTTCACCAAAAATCTTGTCCCAATAAGCTTTTCCACCTTCACTTCCTACCACAACAACAATAATAACTACGACTCAGTTCCAAATAAATTTTGTCTAGCTATATGGACCATTACATCACTAATTTTAAAAAAAAATTATCATCACGAATATGTCGTTAAATAGTTCATAGTGAATAGAATTATTTTGTAATTATCTATTGCTAATTTGTCACTGAATTGTTCATAGCTAACAAAATTTTCTGATAATCCATCACTAATCTGTGATGAATTTTGTTATTTAGCTACTAATTTAGTACGTTACTTCATGATTCTATTAGTATATTGCGTATTTCTAACTCAACTCATGTCATTATCATATTAAATAAAAATAAAAACGAAAATAAATTAAATAACCTCCGTTTCAATTTTGTCGTACTTTTTTTTTATTCCGTTAAAAAATATTTTTATTTTTTTTGACAACTCTTTAATTTTAACTTGCACATGATACATGCTTAAAAACACAAGATTAAAAAACTTTTTTGTACATTCTTAATATCGTCTTTAGCTTAGGAAAGAATTTTTTTTAAAAAAATCTTAACATTTTAAAATTTCGTATCAAGTCAAAATACCACACAAACAAATTAAAACCGAAGGATTAATAATATCTTTTGGCATATAAAACTCTGTGTGAGAGAGAGAGAGTGTACTTGGACATGATTTAAGAGTTGTTGATACTCTCTTTGAATGGCTTCTAGCTGGAGTCTTAGCTTCATGATATAAATAAAAGCATCCAAGATAATAGAATTCTTTTTCACCTTCACAAAATAAAAATAAAAATTAGGCTGTTGCTTTATTATTTTTCTTTTTACCCCATTTTTTAAACTTAAATTTAAAAAGACCAGAGGAAAAGAAAATACACTCCATCCAATTCATTTAGGTAACATTATTTCTTTATTAGTTCGTAAAAAAGAATAGGAACTTCTTTATATTTGAGAATAATTTTGATTTTACACATACATATTTAATCTTTAATATTCTCTATGTCAAACTTATGTGAAGTAATTCAGAGTACGAAAATCGAAATAATTTTTACTATACATTCTTCAAATATTTCAATAAAATTCACATAGTTTAAATCTATGCAACTAACTGAATTACAAGTCAACATAGCTAATAACTATTCAAAGAAAATATTATTTAACTCCCAAAGCAATAATTAACAACTTCACGTAAAATAGAACGAAGGGAGGAGTATACTATATAATAAGCTTTTATTGTCAAAAATATTATTGCTTGAAAAAATATTTTTTCTATTTTTTAAAATAAATGTATTTCAAACTACACGTAAATTAAAATGGAAAAAAAATAAAATATATATATAAGCTAAATTAAAGAAGAAAATGGTGATTTACTGATTTGGAGTTTGTAAGTGTTCTTAAAAGGTGAAGCTTGCTACGCATTGCCATTTTAGTTTGCACTCTTCTTGATGCCATTTCTCTCTCTACTTTTCTGTTTCTCTCTCTCTCTCTTTTGTTAATGGTTTTGTTGATGTGAAGAATGAATAAAGAAGAGGTTTTTATAGAAGGAATGATGTAATAAGTGATTGGTATGACCATTAAAGGATGTGGTGTAATGAACGAGGTTATTCCTCTCTTAACCAAATGACTCAGGTTTGAGCCTTGAATATGAATTGTGGTGGAATAGTCGGGATCCTTTCATTCTTGATTAAATTCTCGGGTTTGAACGCAGGAAAATAAAAAAGAATATTGGGAGTGTTGCCTTCAGAAATAGATTTTATAATGTGCAAGTTCGGATTTAATCGGACTCTAAAACAAATATTGACATCGAGTAAAATACAAAAAAAAAAATGTATGTCATAGCATCATGGATTGAATTGTGGTGGAATAGTTTAGATTCATTTACCCTACAACCTCAAATTCGAATGTCTGGGAATGAAAAAAAATTATGGTATAGAAGTATCATCTCTAAAAATAAACCCTATCAATTTCAAATTTAATCGGACTTTAATATAAATATATTTAATCATCAAGTGGTAACCACCCCCAAAGAAAGAAAAAAAGATGTAATAGGTGATCACGGAATGTCAAGTTATTTGCTGACATACTTCCCTTTTTCTATCTCTAGGTTGTCACTCTCTCTTTTAAGTATACTTTTTTGTTGATTTATATGAAAATATTTGATTAAATATTTTTTTTAAAATTATATTATGATGATAAAATGAAAGAATATTTGAAAATATTATGACAATACGTAGCGGTGATTTGTTGTAAGGATATAATGTATGTCTGTAAATCATTTCATAGACATTTTTCTTAATTATTTGATCTTTTTTTTTCAAATACTTTATTCTTGATGAAAATTATAGGGGACTTTTAATTATGAAATATTTGGATACATAAATGGGTAGGGAAAAGTTAAAAGGCAGTCCAAAATTGTACAGTCACTGGCAATTTGCCTTATAACATGGAATCAGCTAAAAAGGACTGATAGGAATGACAAATGCCATGTAACAAGACAACCCTTCTCAATGCAGGTTAGGTTAGATTAGGACCTCCAACTTTATCTTTCGTTGGAGTCTGATTAATTTAAATTCGCACGAGAAAAATATTTAGAGATAATTAACACATTTTCTTATTAAAGGTAAATGCAACATTTGATTTTTTGAAATTGAAATAAATTTGGAACGGATGTGTCATATTATACTACTAGGTTGAACCAAATGCACTCCCAAAAATTTAAATTTGAAATCTTTAATATCTAAAAATAAATAAATACTTATCACTTTATCACAATTATTGATGGTTAATTAGTCATTATTTATATGACGAGCAATTTTAGTTAAAAAGAACATCACTTAAAATCGATAAATACTTATTCACTCTTGATATTCACAACGATAATACTTAATTGTTTCCCACACCTTTATCCCTACCCCACCATTATAATAGTTGCTTAAATTAGTACTCTGTGTGTGTGTGTATATATATACACACTTTAGAATAATATTTGGTTACATACCAGCTTACTCACTAATTTTGAGGCTCGTTTGATAATGAGTTGGTGATAGCTAGTTCAGGTAGAAAACGCAAACATATGATAATCAGATAGAAAAACTCACAAATAATAATATTTCAAATATGTCATTTTGTCATTATTTCAATTTTATATTACTAACTATTTATCACAATACACTTCGAGGTTAACTAGACCAAGTGTTCGAATACAATCACTGAAAGGCGCATGAAAACTTAATTTTCTCATAAAATTTCGCCTACAAAACAGTTAGACTCACTAATTTCGACATTAGTGATATTTCAAATAGAAAATGTAAATACCTGTTAGTTTAAATAGAAAGCTGGCAAAAAAATAACTTTCCAAATTTGTTTACTATCGTTATTCCATTTTTAATATTATTTATATAATTCTAGCCAACTACCAAAAAAACTTGGGACTTTGCATTACATGTAGGAATAGGAGTAGGGAATGGAATTTGGGAATAATGGGGGGGGGGGGAGTATATGGAATTTAAATTATGTGATGGATGCATGTCAAATTTGTGAGTCAGTCAGCAATAGATTTGCAGTACTAGTCATCACGAGACCAATCAATTAGCTAATTTCACCCAATGACTCAACTTCTGTTTGCCTAAATTTGTCAGTGTTGTAGCTCACATGCCCTGCCAACTAAAGCTCTATCTGTTTTATTCCATCTTCTTTACACTTGTATCTTCTTGGTATTCAAAAACCTTCACCTTTTGATAGCCGGTTCAAAATTTATATAACAATCGCAGATTATATATATAATAGTAATTTACTATCAAATATATATTTAGTGAAGTTCTTCATATATATGGTAGTTCTGCTCAACATGCATGAGCAAAAGCTACTGAATTTATGTGAACTCAAACGTTGGTTGGTAGATCCACCCCTACCTAGCTAGTTGTCTCCTCTCCTTCTTATCTTTTTTCTTTCTTCATGGATTTCAATTTAAGTGATGGTATTCGACTGGACACATAGTTTAAAGGAAAAAAAAATCTTTTGAAACTTATGATCTAAAGCATTCTATATATATTTATGCGGTTATAAATGAGATAACTAAGGATAAAATAAGAAGTTTAAAGTTCAAGTGTATCAGAATGCATAAAAATATCTCCATTTAGTGACAAATTCAAAAAATATACCATCACATAAGTTAGACGTGTAGGGTGGCATTTTTCAACATATTCCTAGTTTATAAAATACATGCTCCAATATTTGCAAACTCCTAAACCATATTAGACTTTCATATCTAAGTTACCAACACTATTTTGGTATTCGTTTTGGATTCGATTAATTCGATATATTATAGGGGCAAAATATTCGGTATACACAGGAGACTTATTTCCAGGACTCCATACACAGAATTTTGATTCAGAACTCAGTAAGCAAAAACTATTATATACTTCAAAACTCATAACATAAAATCCTGGGTCCATCTAGATATACCAGCACTAATGTATCAGATTCCGTCAGAACTCCGAAATTAAGCATGCTTAGGAAAGAGTAGTACTAGGATGTGTTACCCTTGAGAAGTTCTCGTGTTGCATCCCTCCTTTTATGCTTTGTACCAATTTTTTTAGCGAAGGGTCTATCGAGAACAAAAATTTTAATCTCTGAGGTAGAAATAAAATTTGCGTACATTTTGTACCCTCCCTAAACCTCATCACTTTAATGAGACTACACTATGTTTTTTGTTGTTGTCTATACCAATAAATATGGTATGTAGGTCTCTATAATAATTTAAACTATGGAACAAAAATAGTAGTGTCCACAATTGTCCTTTTATTTCTTTGTCTTTCATTCATTCCCTTTAGATAGAAAAAGCCAAACAGACAGAACTTTACTTGGTTGATAGCAATTAGTGACAAGACATGTCTTTCCCTTTTGCATTCTTTTTTCTTATTCACAGGCGTGCATATATTATCATCTGAGAATTTAAAGAAAAACACATACAAAAAAGCAAAAACAAAATGGAAAATTGGATTTTAGTAGTTACATACTTCCTTAAATCACTCTTTTTAGCTTTGTTTTTTTGTGGTAAATATTGCGATTATAATCTCTTTTATAATAGTAGCCCAGAGTCCTTTTCTGTCTACTCATTTCTTGATAGTACTTCAGTCTGTTCTATGCTATGGTGCCTTAGCTTGTCTCCTTCTCCTTGACATGTCTTTCTCCCTCCACTTTCCTTCTTCGGAGACGGATTCAGGATTTGAATAGTATTTTATCCGTTTCAATTTGTTTGTATTATTTTTTTACTTGATACAAAGTTTAAGAAAATAAACAAGATTTTTAAGTCTTGTGGTCATAAATTAAAGATGTATAGAATGTACCAAAATGTCTTTTAATATTATGATATTAAACATGTCAGGTGGAAAGTTGAAAGGAAAGAGTTGCCAAAAAAGAAAAGAGACATTTTTTTTAAAACGGACTAAAATAAAGCCTTCTATTGTCTCCTTGACATATCTTTCTCCTTCATTTCCTGATGGATTCAAAATTTGAATATTATGAATTTTAGTTCGAGATTTTATCACAATCTATTTTATTTATCAAGTTCACAATATATTATCTATACTTATTTACAAAAAAAATAAACATATATATAAGGTACAAGTGAAATTTAATTATTGTATTCGTATGAACCAATAAGTGAAACACTCAACCAAAAAAATTAACCTTAGCTTGTCTCCTTAATTCTCATTCACATGTCATTCCCCCTAATAATTGGTTAACATAATCATGAAATTGGCTAGTTTTACGATAGTTGTTAGTTTACCACAACTAGGGGTAGATGCACCTTAGGGAAATCGATATCACTTGACACTGCTTCGCGAAACTTTTTACTTTTTTTGTATAAGATGCAGGCAAAATTTTGTGAGGGAAAAGGCTTTCACAAAATTACTCGTGAGTTAACTAGCACACAATCGCACAAAAAATTTAATAAAAAAGGAAGAGAAAATTAACATTACTCGTTGCATTTTCATTAATAATGTCTCTTCTTTGACATTTCGGTGTTATGAAATAGAAATTCAAGATTTTAAGCATTTTTCATCCGTAAGTCCATTGATTTTTTGAAAATTAGTCGACCGACTTTGTTGGCCCCCAAAAATTAGCCAGACCAGGTCTAGGGATCAGTTTTAATTGCATTTTCATTAATGAGGTCTCTTTTTTCTGCTTTTCAGTGTCACGTAATAAGAATTCAAATTTTTAAGCATTTTTCGTGTGTGTTAGTCTACTAATTTTCCGAAAATATGTTGACCGACTCCGTCGGCCCCCAAACTTAGCCAGGTTGGGCCTCACAGGTATGGTGACTAGTACTCGTTGTATTTTATCAATGACATCTCTTTAATCAACATTTCGGTGTCACGAAAAAAGAATTCAAGTTTTAAGCGATTTTCATGTGTGTCAGTCCATTGGTTTAAAAAAATTAGTCGACCAACTCCGTTGGCCCCCAAACTTGGCCAGGCCGGGCCTCACCAGCCTGGTGACCCGTAGTCATTTGCCATGCTATTGTACCTTTTGTAAGCACCATGACGAAAGTGAATGTCGATTGCTGTTGATAAAAAATGCAACAAAAAATCAAGAAGAAGCATCCAAAGATGGAACTTATATATTGAAAAATATCAAGGCGATGCGAGAGAGATATTAGATGCAAAGCGAGCTGGTAATGAAATCTTACCAGTTGTCTCGCAATCTAACTGTTGTAGCTTTAGCTACTTGTACTAATACAAATTGTGCGCGGAATGGGAAAAAATTAATTTTGGCTAAGACTAAGTAATGACTTGGCTTTGTCGAAGAATAATTATGAAAAGCGAATAAAATGAAGGAACAAGGGCTGGTAAGGAACAACTTAAAACCGCAGCTCATGCATAATCTGAAAAGGTTGGTGGTGAAAAAAACGCTTCTAGTCCTAACCAACAAAGGAATGTTTTGCAACAAATAAATGCTGGAAACAGAGGTGTTACTTCTGATGGTTATGAGCATGATTTGGTGGTTAAGTTCAATCAAAAGGTGATGTCCAAAGGGATCAGTTGGCTACGGTTGCTGCTAAGCCGGGTGAAAATGTAGGTGAAGAAAACGCTAGGCTGACTGATGCTAGTGCAATTAATCAAGCTTTAGTTGCAGCCCCGTTTATAATAAGGAACAACAAGGTGCGACAAGTGCTTTGAGGTGGGCAGATATAGTAGAGGAAGAGGAAGAGCGGGTCAGAAAATTGAGCCTGCAGCTCCAAATGCCAAATCAGTTCGGCATGGGAAAGATTTGCCATCAACTGATGTTGTTGCAATTTTAAGTGATCATTTGGTGAGTTCCGATGTTGAAAAGTTTACTTTTCTAACACCTATTGACACTAAAAAAAACAACTACAAGTTGGTGGTAGTAGTCATTTCTCTCCAAATAGATTTGATAACCTACAAAGATGATGACATCTTTGAGGAAAGTGAAGAAGATGATGTGTTGGATCATCGTTTTGCAAATGCAGATATTTCTCCTAGGCAACATCGCAATAACAAAAGAAGCATGAAAGAAAGACTATTTGGGTGGTAAGATGATTGAGGAATTTGTTCCAAGGCACCTACCGATGTGACTGACAAATCATAATCACATGATAGTATCAACAATGTCCAATAAACCGAAGAAAAAGTGATGAACTATCAAGAGCTATTGGACAAATTTGAAGAAGACGAGAGAAAATTACTCTAGGTTACTTTAGAAAACCAATCTATCTTGTTTAGGTCATCCATTTGTAGAAGGAAGTTTGAGGTTGATAACTTAACTTTCTTCGTGGCTTTTATAATTTTGCATTACTGAAGCATCCTCATATGTAATATTAATAATCTCTATATATACAAAATAAATAACAGAGTCTCTATTATAGAGTCTGTGGAAACTAAACCAACAAACTAGGAAAATAAGAAAACAAACTCCTAAAGTAGTGGATACATATCTAACAACCTATGCAGTAAAACACTAAGCAGTAACAACGTGTGTGGAGTGCAGTAACAGTAATATCGTTCTAATACTAATTCTCTCTAGCTCTTATTTTTTTCATGGTTGTTAAAAATAAAAGTTCTTAACCTCATTGGGATTTGTAAGGTAAAGTCTTGCACCCCCGCACCCCCCTTCCTTGTTGTACTTGTCCCAATGGAGGATTTTTATTTTATTATTAATCAAAGACCACTATCAACAAGTTGCACGGTGAAATACCCTCGAGGGTCCTTTCAAGAACCTCTCAAGTCAATTTTTCAACAAAAATGAAGCATCGCTAGTTGTTCCAACCTTGATTTTAAGGCTTTAGTACTCGAGTACATGCCTAATGGGAGCCTCGATAAGTGGCTGTATTCACACAACTACTTCTTAGAAATCATGCAGAGACGAAGCATGCATTATGATAGATGTGGCACGTGCGTTGGAATATCTACATCATGAGTCGATTCAAATCAAAATGTAATTGCGACAGAACAAGAGAATCCTCTATTTTAAACCACCAATCAGAATCACGCATTAAGAAAGTAATCACTCATGCAAACACAACAATTTGCAGAAATTCATCAAGGCAAAACGTCGAACAACTTGTGTATTGAAGTGGGCTACATGGAAATATCTGTTTTTACTAAATGGGCACGAAAAAAGCTAAAACAATAGTTAAAATGAGACAAAGGGAGTCCAACTAAAATAGATACTCTATATGTTTACTTGTCACATTTTGCAGTCAATGTTACAAATTGGTGGATCACAATCAAAGTAGACATTTTCACTGGAAATTTATAATAGGCATTTTGTAGTTATAAATTCTTTTATATTTTATTTTATACTTATACTTAGAATTGAGGGTTGTTGGTGACGTTTTTATCCCAACTAGAAAGGAAAGGCCACATTTTGGTCGTAAAAGGCAGAATCGTTAAAACGTATGATTCAGATATCTAACAAAATAAATATACAAAAAGATCCAGATAACATTCGATAACCTATTTCAAGATTAGATAATTCACCTCTTTATTCGCTTGTGAAGCAAAACTTGGAAATGTCAAATACCAGGAAACAACCCATAAAAACAGAGAGCATATGTCCTTTTCGATGCAATTCATGATGCGGAACAGTCAACTAGCCAAGCTAGCCCTTTTCGATGCAGTTCAAGACTAAACACTGCTAGTTTTCCACCATGAATCAATGATAAATTTGTGTTATAAAACGTAATTTTCCACCGACCAACTCACTCAGAAAATGCATGGTTCTTGAGAAGCTTCCTAACCATGGCAAATAAATATATATTTTAGCCTCACCATTAGTTACTTATTTCCCAAATCATCTTTCAAAACCTAACACAATACATTGGATATTGTGATAAACATATTAATCATTATTTTATTTTTTTGTTTTAAACACAAGGACTATTGCATTCTCATTTTCAATAATGTGAGACACACCATGAGAATGTCAAGAAGTTGAATTCTTGACGTGCCCACACAGGCAAAACACACATTTGTGTCCAGACTTTAGTATGCGTTCCCATGGATTTAGTCCAAATTCAATATTTATATTTAAAAATTCACTAATGGTAGAAACCGGTCATAATCAACACCAGATGTCACTAGCCTAGAATTTAAAACTAATTAAAATTATGTCTCTGATATGTGTGACGTCAGAAACTAAGTCACGATTCAATGTTATATTTTTATTGACAATTTTACTTATTTGTGTAAAATTGTGTTAACACCACAATTACAGTTTGTGTTAACCAAATCTTGCAAACTGTGATTGTGGTGTTAACATGCTTTCCCATGAATTTGTGTAAAACATGTTAACACCACAATCACAGTTTGTAAGATTTGGTTTGTTTCAATTGGTCAAGTCCTTAGGCCCTACATAATTAAACTGGAAAATAAATTAAATTGGGGAACAATAAAATTATCACTATTTAAAGTCTGAAAACCATAGGTTACTAGCCATTCAATTTTCTTACTAACTTATGCAATTATGGAGAAAATATTAACCTATTTTCTCTTGTTGCTTCAGTATGTTATGGCGAGTTCAGCCATTACCCAAACTAACACTACTACTGATCAATCAACTCTTCTTTCTTTAAAATCTCAAATCATTTCGGACCCCTTTCACTTCTTAGATGATAGTTGGTCTCCCACTACTTCTGTTTGTCATTGGATATATAGGAATCACATGTGACTCTCGTCATCACAGAGTGAACTCCTTGAATCTTTCCAACATGGCTCTTACAGGAAGGATCCCCCGTGATTTAGGAAACCTCACATTTCTTGTTTCTCTTGTCTTGAGAAGCAACAATTTCCATGGAAATTTGCCTCAAGAAATAGCACACTTGCGTCGGCTTAAGTTTCTTGATTTAAGTTTTAACAACTTTAGAGGGGAGGTTCCTTCTTGGTTTGGGTTCTTACACAAACTTGAAGTTTTAAATCTTGAAACTAATAGTTTCACTGGTTCCATCCCTTGTTCATTTTCTAATATTTCCACACTTGAAACTTTGAATCTGAGATACAATTCAATAGAGGGTCAAATCCCAAAAGCAGTTGGAAGTCTAGAAAACTTGAGAGTTTTAAACTTGGATGGAAACAAATTCATAGGCTCTATTCCAGAAGAGATTGGCAATCTTCACAACTTGAATGTGTTGTCCATGGAACATAATCAGCTTACGGGTTCTATACCATTGACAATTTTCAATATTTCTAGAATCGAAGTCATTGCATTTACAAATAATAGCTTATCAGGAGATCTTCCCAATGGTTTATGCAAGCATCTCACAATACTCAGGAGCCTTGATCTATCAAAAAACAAGCTTCATGGTCATATGCCTAAAAGCTTGTCAAATTGTTCAAAACTTCAAATATTGTCTCTATCATATAATAAGTTTGATGGACAAATACATAGTGAAATTGGAAGATTGAGTAACTTGCAGTTCTTGAATCTTGGATACAACCATTTCACAGGTATGTTTTATCTTACTTGTTTATGGACACGAGCTTTTATTTCATGTTAATTTTTATGAATGTTAGAACAAAAAAAATTCTATGAAAAATTCTATGTAATGAGTAATAAACTACAAATTAAAGGGATCCTTACCACGGGAGATTGGCAACTTAACCAAGATGCAATTCTTATAGCTTAACGAAAATAGGTTTACTGGTACGTATTCAAAGTGATATATATAGCAATCTGTATTAATGAACTAGCTAGCTAAATTCATTCTTGTGTTGACAGGTGAAATACCCAAAGAGATAAGAAATCTCGTTGAGTTGGAGAAACTTAGTCTTGGGTTTAATAGTTTTAGTGGTTCACTTCCAATGGAGATATTCAACATATCAGCACTGAGAATAATGGCTCTTTCATTTAATAATCTATCAGCAACTCTACCACCAAACATAGGTTCTACCTTACCCAACATTGAAGAGCTTTATATGAGTGACTTAACCAATCTTGTTGGGACTATTCCTCATTCTATCTCCAATTGTTCAAAGCTTACTAATCTAGAGCTTTCACAAAACAAACTCACAGGATTGATTCCCAATTCTCTTGGATTTTTGACTCATCTAAACTTCCTAAACTTGTGGGGAAATAATTTAACCAGTGATTCATTTTTAAGCTTCCTCACTTCCTTAACCAATTGCAGAAATTTAACATCTCTTAATCTATCTTTGAACCCTCTAAATGCCATGCTTCCGGTCTCCGTGGGAAACTTCTCCAAATCTCTTGTAAACTTTTATGTCGCTGCTTGCAAGATTAACGGTCAGATTCCAAATGAAGTTGGAAACTTAAGCAGCTTATTAGACCTTGATCTTTCTGATAATAACTTCATTGGATCAATTCCTACATCAATTCAGAACTTGAGAAATCTTCAGCGCATGTCTTTTGCGTACAACAAACTTACAGGATTTATTGGAGATCATATATGTAAAGTGCAGCATTTGGGTATTATTGACTTGGGTCAAAATCAACTTTCAGGATCTCTTCCTAATTGTTTAGGGAACGTTACTTCCCTTAGAGAGATATATCTTGATTCCAATAAATTGATTTCCAATATACCAACAAGCTTAGGAAATCTTAAAAATCTAATGGTTCTTAACTTGTCATCAAACAACATGGTTGGTTCTTTACCACCAGAAATTGGAAATCTAAAGGCTGCGACACTGATAGATCTGTCAATGAATCAATTCTCAAATGGTATTCCTATAGAAATTGGAGGATTGCTAAATCTGGAGAACTTTTCTTTGAGACACAACAAGTTGCAAGGATCTATACCTGACTCCGTGAGCAACATGGTAGGTTTGGAATCTCTAGACATTTCTCATAATAATATATCGGGAACTATTCCCATGTCTTTGGAGAAACTTCAATACCTCAAGTATTTTAATGTTTCTAACAATAAGTTGCATGGTGAAATACCCTCGGGGGGTCCATTCAAGAACCTCTCGAGTCAATTTTTCATCAACAACGGAGCATTGTGTGGTTTGTCAAGATTTAATATCCCGCCATGCCCCACTTCATCAACGCAAAGATCAAATAGGAAAAAATTGCTAGTTCTATTTCTTTTGCTAGGAATAGCACTTGTATTTGTTCCTATCGCCTTTGTGTTCCTATGGATAAGATATAGAAGAGGTAAAAGATCTCCTCAACGAGCTGATTCATTGTCTATCACAACAACAGAAAGAATTTCATACTATGAACTGCTCCAAGCTACTGATTCGCTTAGCGAGAGTAATCTGATTGGCTCTGGAAGTTTTGGCTCTGTTTACAAAGGCGTTCTCAGAAGTGGGACTGCCGTTGCAGTTAAACTGTTCAATCTGCAACTGGAAGCGGCATTCAAGAGTTTTGATACAGAATGTGAAGTTTTGCGCAGCCTTCGCCATAGAAATCTCGTAAAAGTCATCACTAGTTGTTCCAACCTTGATTTTAAGGCTTTAGTGCTCGAGTATATGCCTAATGGAAGTCTTGACAAGTATTTGTATTCACACAACTACTTCCTAGACATCAGGCAGAGACTATGCATTATGATAGATGTAGCATGCGCGTTGGAATATCTCCATCATGGGTGCTCGTTACCCGTGATTCACTGTGATCTGAAGCCTAGTAACGTCCTGCTGGATGAGGATATGGTTGCCCACCTAAGCGACTTTGGTATTTCAAAACTGCTTGGTGAAGATGAGAGTGATTTATACACTAAAACCTTAGCAACGTTGGGTTATATTGCACCAGGTACGTCTCTTTGTTTTGCTGATTTTTCCTTTCTTCTTCTTTTTCACCAAGATATTATGTTAAATCTTCAAATTAATTGTCTGACTGTAGAATATGGACTGGATGGACTGGTGTCAATAAAATGTGATGTCTATAGTTATGGGATCATGTTGCTAGAGACGTTTACTAGGAGAAAGCCTAATGAGTTTGAGGGAGATCTTAGCTTGAAGCAATGGGTGAGTTATTCATTCCCAGAGGCAGTAATGGATGTTGTAGATGCCAACTTGTTAACATCAATGGATAATCGCTTACAGAAGGAGCTAGATGTTGTGGCATCAATCATGAAAGTGGCATTAGATTGTTGTGCTAAATCTCCGGCAAGAAGGATAAACATGAAAGATGTTGTAGGGATGCTACAGAAGATCAAGATTCAACTTCTTGCATGCTGAGCAACATTCTCGGAAGTCGGAATCACTTATTCGTTGCAAATGTTTACTAAATTGTTGGATTCATGTAAGGATTGTTTTTTTTGTTTTGTTTTAGCATTTGATTTGTGCATGATTCTGTTTTCGAATACTGGTTGGTTTCAATAAATCTCACAATTTCCCTTCCACACTTGCTCAAGTAAAATTTATCTACTTATCTAAAATGAGTGGTACAACACTTGGATATCAAACTGACAACTATCACGGAAAGGCCTCGTTTTGGTCCAGTAGAATGAATGTTGAAAGCAAATTCCTCAAAATCATATGATTCAAGTACGTACCTGACAAAATGAATAGAGATAGAAAGATATGAATAACTGAGATGACATATTTTAAGATCAAATGATCCACCTCTTTGTTCACTTGTGAGTGTTAACTCAGAATGGTTAGAGGGAAATATACGTATCCATATATTAGGCATTATCCTTCCCGCCCACCTCATTAATATCAATAGGGAAGAATACGAGGGTAGCTTGATTTGTTAGGGTTTTGCCCTGATTTTCTTACCATAATTTAAGATTTATTTTTCCTTAAAGAAAAGACAAAACATTACCATAAATGTTTTTACTTTTCTTGAAAGGAAAATATAATATTCTTTCATATTTGGTTTATTCTCTCCTTTTA